>BSUD01000131.1:16064-29212 GCA_033239045.1 Fagopyrum esculentum
GGGGGGGGGGGGTAAAGGAGATTATAATGGGCAGAGATCCAAAGGGGTTCAGATTGTGCCTGGTGAACCTATGGTGCTTAACAAGGTCCAAGGTATGGATATCAACCCTCAACAGATTAGGATACTACAGAGGTCGAATCTTGAGGGAGTGGTCTTTGTGGCAAAACCATATAATTGAGATGAAGGAACAAGTAGAGAGGGACCGAGTAAGCCATCAGAGGATGCAGTGGTAGTGATGGAGTCACAGGTGTCTAGAGTGCCGGACTCGCAATAACCCTTGTGAAAGGAAGTAGCATCCGTTATCTCCATTCACAATGATCGGTATTCTTTGGAATTGTTGTGGGACGGTCAAGAAAAGCTTTAAACGCTCTATGAGATACATGAAGGGAAACACAATCCACATTTTGTGGCCTTATTTGAAACTCACTGTAATGGTACGGTGGCTGACAACATTTGTGAGGGTACAGGATATGACTCGAACGTTAGAGTTGAGACGGTAGGCCAACGAGGGGGTATATGGCTCCTATGGGATGTCGGCAGATGCTCTATCCAAGTGGTGTTAAAGGAAAAACAATTTATTCAGACTATCATTGGGCAGGGTGATTCGGCTTATATGTTCATCTTCACATATATCGATCCTAACCGGAGCGAGAGGGGTGATGTATGGAAGAAAATTGCGGATATCGTGAGTAATGCGAATATCCCGGTTTTTGTTGGAGGAGATATGAATGTAACTAGAAACCTGGCAGAGTGCCAAGGAGGTGTTATGTGTCTTTCTCAAAGTTCGGTAAATTTTGGTAAATAGGTTGATGCAATCCATCTTATTGATTTGGGCTATGTCGGGTCGCCGTTTACTTGAGCTAGAGGACGATATGTACATTCGAGAATAGCAAAGAGGTTGGACAGAATAATTGTGTGTCCGGCAGGACGACTCAAGTGGCCCCACACGTCGGTTAGACACCTTCCCCGCCTCTCTTCTGCCATAATCCACTCATTTTTTGTCTTGATAGGGAGATAACGGGTAACCCCAAACGAAGACCCTTTCGCTTTCAAGCAGCATGGCTCACTCACCCGGAGTTCGAGTCTCTTATCTTGGAGACTTGGGAAAGGCTAAGCAGTTTACCTGTAGCACTTAAAAGGATCCAAGTGGTGCTGAAAGCATGGAATAAGGATACCTTCGGTAGTATTCATCTTAGGAAAGAAGCACTACTGAAAAGGATTGAGGAAATCCATCAAGATCCGGCAGTACAACCGACATAAGCTTTGTTGGAGGAAGAGAGAGCCGTTGGAGAGAAGTTCGATACGGTTATGGCCCAAGAAGAGATTTTGTAGTGTCAAAAGTCGAGACAATAGTGGCTTGCATGCGGCGATAGAAACACTTCTTTTTTTCATCTATTGACTATCATCAGAAGACGGCACAATAGAGTCGAGGCGCTTAAGTCGGAAGAGGGTTTATGGTGTCTGGACCAAGGGGAGCTGGGAACTAGGGTTGTTGAATACTACAAGGAGCTGTATGGTCCGAATGATCTGCAGCCAGTGGGTACTCTCTCCAGAGGAAGATTCCCGTCTCTGTCCAGAGCTCAATTGTCGGAATTATCACGATCTTTTACTCATTTCGAGATAAGGGAAGCTATTAGAAGCATGGCGGCGCTAAAAGCGCCAGGGCCTGACTGGTTTCAACCAATTTTTTTACCAAAAGTTATGGAACACAGTGGGGTCATCGCTGATTAACTTTATTAGAGATTTTCTTGAGTCAGGGACTCTCCCGGTTGCTTCTAATGATACCCTTATTATGCTGATTGGTAAAATTGCTAAGCCTGAGTTTATGAAGCAATTCCGCCCCATCAGTTTATGTAATGTCTCCTATAAGGTGATTACAAAAATGTTTGCCAACCGGATCAAGTAGTTTATGAGTTTTTTAGTCAGTCCGTGCCAATCAAGCTTCATACCTGGTAGATTGATAACAAATAATATTGTACTTACGCAAGAGGCCATTCACTCGATGAAAAAGAAGAAGGGGAAGAAAGGGTGAATGGTTCTTAAACTTGATCTGGAGAAGGCCTATGATAGACTTAGATGGGAGTTTGTAGTTGATACTCTTCAGGATTTAAATCTACCCATGCAATGGGTGGATAGGATCAAAGAGTGCATCACCTCGAGTACGATGAGTGTTCTCAGGAATAGGGAGAGAACGGAGAGTTTCTCGATGACGAGAGGATTAAGACAAGGAGATCCTATTTCCCCGTACCTTTTTGTTCTTTGTCTCGAAAGACTAGGTCATTTTATTGAAGGGGTTGTTCACGAAGGAACATGGAAACCGATGAAGTTATCGCGAGGTGGGCCACTGCTCTCCCATTTGTTTTTTGCGGATGATATTCCCCTTTTGCGGAAGCTTCAGTTGCACATTGTAGAGCAATGAAAGATATTCTGGAGAAGTTCTGCGGTGCTTCGGGTCAAAAGGTGAGTTTGTTGAAATCATGGATCTATGTCTCACATAATCTGAGGGGAGCACTTGAGAATCGTTTAACTGCAGAATGTGGTATCCAACATACTAGAGACTTGGGTGCCTACTTAGGTATCCCACTCATCCATGAATCTGTGTCCAGAGAGGTTTTTAACCCACTAATTGAACGTGTTTCGGCTCGTTTGGCGGGATGGAAAAAGGGGAAACTTAGCCTGGCGAGACGTACCACACTAGTGAGATCGATTTTGGCTACAGTACCACTCTATTACATGAATACTTTCCTCCTTCCTTTAAGTATCACTAATAGACTGGACAAGCTTTGTCGAGATTTTTTTGGGGTAGCATTGAAGGACGACGGAAGATACACTTATTACGGTGGGACTTTTTGTGCCAACCGAAAGAGAAAGGGGGATTGGGCATGCGTAAAGCATCGGAGACAAATTTGGCTACCTTCAGTAGATTGGGATGGAGGGTGTTTGCTAATAGAGACCAACTCTGGGCAAGGGTTCTGCTGAGAAAGTACACGAGTGGTACTCTAGATTGGCCAACGAGTCTGGTTTGCCCAAGTGGTGCTTCTCATATTTGGAAGGGAATAGTGAAATCTTACAACTTGGTAATTGCACCTAACTTAGGGTGGAGCATTAAGGATGGACGTTCAGCTCGTTTCCGGAGTGATACATAGGTCGGAAATGAACCGTTGGGTTTCTCTTGTCAATTTGAACTCTCAAACATTGAGAGGGAGATGAAAGTAAGAGATGCTAGGTTGGATGGAGGAGGTTGGGACATGTATTACCTTTCAAGGTGGCTTAATAACTCAAGCTTACTTTTGGTACTAGCAGTAGATTTGTGGGAGCATAGTGGTCATGATACCGTCAGGTGGATGTCATCCAAGGACGGAGGTTTTACTGTTGCGTCAACATATCATGCTATTAAAGGCATCAATAATCACCAAGTAAGGGAGAAACTTTTTGTTTTGATATGGAAGTTGGAGGTTCACGAGAGAATCAGGTTTTTCCTCTTGCAACTTTCTTAGGGGATTCCTTTAACAAACAAGGAGAGGGTCAGACAACATATGGCGGTCTCCCCGCAATGCCATGCGTGCCCAAGAGAGGAGGAGGATCTCCTACATGTGCTGCAAGATTGCACGTTCGCAAAATCGGTGTGGGATAGTCTTTTACCGTCGAATGCAAGGCAAATCTTCCATTCTATTACCTGGGAAGCATGGTTATTCCAGAACCTTAGTGTTATGAGGATGAAGGTAGCAGGAAGACAATGGCCGAAGCTATTTGTGATCTCTGTGTGGTGGATTTGGAAATGACGAAATGCCCGAGTTTTCGAAGAAGGTCATATAGCACGTGACAAGGCGGGATTCATTACTGGCTATTATGATGAATATTTGAAAGCTATTGCGGGGGCATCAACACACAAGTAAAGCCAAGAAGGGAGGTCTTGGTGAGCAGGCACAAACCGAAGGTGGGGTGGGTTAAACTTAACTCAGATGGAGCTTCAAAGGGGTCCCAGATGCTAGCTTTTGCGGGTGCTGTTCTGAGGGATGAATCAAGAGAGTGGATTCATGGTCGCGAATCTGGGAGTGGCGACTGCACCGGTTGCAGAGTTGGGGGGGGTGTGATCCATGGACTTGATTTGGCTTGGGATCTGGACTTTCGTAAGGTGAAGGTGGAACTCGATTCACTACTTGTGGTTGGGTTCATTGAGAGAGGGGTTAGCACGGTACACCCGCTCTCTAGCTTGGTGGCTCGTTGCCATGACTTTATCATTAGAGACTGGATTGTCAGTTTCAAGCATGTTTTTAGGGAGGGTAACTGCGTTGCATATGCTTTAGCGTATATTGCGTTCTCGTTTGATGTTGGTGTTCATCACCTTAGTTCCCCACCTACTAGTGTTGGAACTTTGCTTCTTGAGGATGTTACAGGGGCTGCTCTCCCTCGTGTTACACAGTTGTAATTCTCATTCATAATAAATTGCCTCACGGCAAGGAGCTTAGGCTCCTCCTAATAAAAAAAAAATTATTTCATTCAAATTCAATGATTATACATCTCAATAACGGAAACTATTAGATTAAAATTTGGTGGAAAAAAAAAACAAAAACAAACATTTTTTGTTAGTATGGTGAAAAAGAGTTAGGACCCGTTTGATTTTAACTCCGGAATCGAAAACGGAATGGAAACAAATCTAGTTTATATGTGTATCCTTGTTCATGAAAGTTTTTGAAATCATTCCTTGTGATTTGAAGTAATTGAGTTAGAGTTTGATTACTTTAGATACCCTATTTTTTTGGTTGAAAGGAGTCTAAAAACTCCGGCGCAAAGGCGCAATTGAATAAAACAATAGCAATATTAGTTCGACAAGACTCGGGGTAAAGCAAGACCCCTAGTATCACTTGTAATGAAATGCGTAATGCCTTCAGGAGGATTCTCCAGAAGATGTACTCCTAATGGAAAGTGAAAAGCATAGTTAGCTAAAAAGTCCGCAGCGGTGTTTGCCTCGCGGTATACGTGTCGAAATTGAACAATCCAACTTCTACGCAGGAAACCTTGGCAGCGTACTACCAGGCTAGATAGAGGATGCTGATCTGAAATCTTTGCATTTACAAGTTTTACGATGAGAAGCGAGTTCGTTTCAAAGATCACTCTTCGAAGTCCCCGATTCCAACAGGTTTCCAGGCCAAGTAGCAATCCCCATAGTTCTGCAGCTGGCACTGAACATATGCCTATGTTGTGGACTCCCCCTTGTACCCACTGGTCATCTTCATTCCTTAGAATACCCCCAGCTGCAGCTTCGCCATTTGTTTGCCTCACTGCTCCGTCCGAGTTCCATTTGACCCATCCACTTGGTGGTCTGGTCCAAGCGATATTCACTTCCTGTTTGTGTTTGACTTTCGCCATCCCCTTAATCCTTTGTATTGTGGTCAAGTACTCCCTAATTTGGCCCATAATGAAGCTATTTTGTTGAGGGGGAGGATTGGTTTGGCTGAAGATATGTTTACAGCGCCACTTCCAGAGCCACCATACAGTGTAGGCAAAGACAGCATTCCATGGTAGACCTTCATCGGTTTTTTTCAGACTCTGGATGTTTACTCTGAACCATTCTTCCACCTGTAACAGGAAAAAATCTTCGGGAAATTGGACTTGTGTACATTGCATCCAGATTCGTTTAGCATCTGGACAATCTCTGCAGATGTGTAATAGGGTTTCGATCTGATTTGGGCACTTGTCACATGAGGGAGAAGATGCAATGTGTCTTCTGTGTCTTTCAGAATTGGTGAGAGTTTTACCCAGAGCCGCAGTCCATAGGAATGTCTTGATCCGTTCCGGAGTTTGTAATTTCCAAATCCGTGTATAGATAGAGTCTCTGGGGAGTGTTGTTTCTCCAAATCGAAGGTAATGGTAGGCAGATTTAATGGAAAAATTGCCATTACCCTCAAGTGGCCAGTAGATTGTATCATTTCGGTCCTGGTCTTCAAAAATTCTACAGGATGCCAGTTTGAGTGAAATGGTAGCAGGAAGGTACTTTGGATACCCTATAATAAAACAAAATATGAGAAAACAAGTGCATTTTGTATTAAACCACAAGGAATGATCCCATCAAATTTCATGAATAAGGATATACATATGGACTAAATTCATTATCATTCCGTTTTTGTTTCCGAAATTGGCACCAAACGGGCCCTTATTTCATGGCCATGTTAACATGGGTTAGTATGTTAGCAACTTAGCACAAAAGTGACATTGTTCCTATTCCAAAAGAGACCCCCATCTTCAGAAATATAACAAGAAAACCTCTCCGTATAACCTTCATAACCGGCCAGCCATAGCCTCTCAACGTTTCGTCGCCATCGCTTGCCGTCAAAACCCCGCAAGCTCACCCATTCACCACCAAGCAGTCTGTTCCGTGATATCCAGGTGGGAGTGAAGTCACCCAACCTTGACCACCCCAGCCGCGGATCACCACTGCCACCACCTTTGTGCACCGAGTATTGCCTCCTAGCCCTAGACTCCTAGTCAACTTCGCCAGCCACGTTGCCCGGCCTCATTCAAGTCACCCGGCCTCATTAACTTGGCTTCTTCCGTTCCCGGCCACCAGGGTACATAAAAAGCTTATAGAGATCCTTATAATCAATAACTTAATTAACCCAAATCCCGTTTTAGCAAACACACCGATGACTATTAATAATAGGATAGTGCAGGAATGATACAAAAGAATCACAATTCACGGAAGCAATCAAGTGACGCCCAGAAGCAATTTTATTGTTTTCCCGATCCAGGACTACTAAAAATGGCAACATCAACATACAAAAACCATATAAAATGAAATGGATTGAAGAGAAAATGCTTCAACCATAGCAATTGACAACATTTTTTCAGCTACAGGCCAAGAAAAGCCCTTAGCTCAGACGAAAATACATGATTTCCCTAGTAGCCTTACTCTGCTCTCGACTGCCCAGCTCTGGAGGACAAGATGATTCCAACAATTAGACCATACAGTGCAAGTGCTTCAGCAAAAATGAGAATGAGAATCATTCCAACAAAGAGCTTTGGCTGCTGTGCGTTGGCTCTGTCGTTCACCAAGAGGATGAAAGAATTAGTGAGACAGATTAATGAAACTATATCATACAAAATCAATAAACACAATTAAGGGAATTTGGTTGCACAAGAGATCCTTCAATTTGAAAATTTAGGAATGTCAAATGGAAAGCCAATCATGTAAACATGAAAGAACCATTTGATTGTAAAATAATGGATGCTATGACAGATGTGTCCGATCTGCTGATTAAGCATGAGGGATTCCATTTGCTAATTGAATGTAGAAGTCACCATAAACACGTTACTGTAAGATCGGCCGCTACAATCAGAACTCACATATCCAAGGCAACACCAACACATTTTATCCAGCAAACACTTATAACACCATTTCCATTTAGCTAATGTCAGCAAACACCTATTAACGATTCAAATCTCAATTCTTTAATCTCAAATTATCCAAAAGGATTTCAATCAATACAATCAGACCAATCACGTTTTCAGATACAGAGAATTTCGAAGATGAAACTAAGATGATGCGGATAAGATTACCTCACACCAGCATCACCAACAATTCCAATAGCCATACCAGCGGACAAACCAGCCAAGCCACAAGCTAAACCGGATGAGAGATGAGCGTATCCATCAAAGAGATAATACCCTTTCGCCTTAGGGTTAATGCCAGTACTGATAATTACAGCAATAATCAAACCATAAATACCCAAAACACCAGCCATAACCACAGGAACGATCGATTTCATCACCAGCTCCGGTCTCATCACTCCCATCGATGCCACACCTACTCCACTCTTCGCCGTCCCGTACGCTGCTCCCATGCCTACAAGATCAAAATTTCCCTTTATAAAAACAAAATTTACAACTCTCCAGACAAATCAAGATCCGATCGATTCACTATCAAAGAATTCGATCAAAACAGATTTTAAAACCTGAAAACACTGCGAAATTTGAGAAGATGAAAAGAGAGAAAGGATGTGATTACAGGAGAAGACGAGGGCAGCAGCCGCGCCAAGGAAGCCGAAGAAAGGCGCAGTTTCGTCTCCATTGAAGTGAGCCATTGCGCAGAGAAGTGAAAGAACGTAGATTATGGATTTGGATCTGCAAATCTAGGGGAGATGCAGAGAGGAGAGTAGGGGAAAGGGGTAGATGAATGGAGAAGAAGACAATCTCATTGATTAGTTTTGTAGTAGCGACGTGGCTTCTTCTGATTCTTGGTTTTTTTGGACGGACGCAAGAAGTTTCTGTGTAGTGATATGTTGGGCCGGACATAGCCCAGCCCACTTCACTACTTCAGCCCAAAACCTTTGCTCTTTCTCGGAGTTTCACGGGCCTTTTCAATGTTTATTTAGATTTGTAGTTTTTCAATTTTAAAAAATTATGGATAATTGTCAAACAAATTAAGCTAGATTACAAATAGCCGAATAGGGATGACAATGAGTCGGTGATGGGTGGAAGAATCACTTTCACCGCTGTTAAGTTTATCGGATACATCCATTTGGTCACTTTTACCACTCGTTCGTTAATTTTATTGAATATATTCATACGGTCACACGACGGGTGGTTCGGGTTCATTAACGAGTGGTTAATAGTTATGAATATTGTTAATTTATAATGCGTTTTCAAAATAATTTTGCATATGTAGTACCAAATTTGTACTTTCAAAAGTAATATTATCATTTAATAAAAAATAAACTATTTATAAATTGTCATATTTTTTTATTAAGACTAAATTCATAATATTTAAGATAATTTGTTCTATTTGGTCGGGTGATGGGTGTAAGACTTTCATCGGTTGTCCACCCACACCCGCCTTTTATCGGTTTTTCAACAGTTTTTTTCGAGTCGGTAATTCGGATATCCATCACATACGAATAAAATTGTCTTTCCTACTTACAAACGACTTAGGGATCGTATACTTCCGTGATACATTGAGGTCGTTGTCTTGATTTTTTTAATATCACAAGTGCAAGAAAATGATTTAAAAACTAGCATATTTTCACTCGGTTTAGTTAAATTTTATAATCAAGTATTTTTGTAAGAGAACTAAAGTCAAATAGTGATGTTATTATAGGGATAAATTATAAATTTTCAACTATTTTGTCCTTTATTACCGCAACAATTGACCAGTTATATTTTTCTCAAAATAAATAAACATCAATTGTCCTCTATTTTTTAGTTTTTGAATTATATTATTAAGAGAAAATTCAAACACAATTAAACTCCTTTCTAGATTACTACAAAGTACAAACGTAGAAAGATCCAATAAAAGTCAAATATTACAAGTAATATATCTTCATTCATAACATACAGAAATGTAAGAGATCCGATTAGGAGAGGATGAAGAATGTGGATGTTTACTTTGTCGCAATATTCAAACCAAGACGTGGTCTCCAATCTCCATGACTGAGCAGACTTTAAAACCTCCCAATCTCCCATCGCTTCATTCCTATAGAGGTTTACAAATCGATTTCACTTCACAAATAGTTATTTTTCTTGCATATCTCTCTGTTTGATAGTTTTATCATAAACCCTACTTAATGGCGAAAGAGCTCCTCGGAGCACTACGAATCAGAGTCAAGCGAGGAATTAACCTCGCGATCCGAGACATCTCCACCAGCGATCCTTACGTCGTTCTAAAGGTAGGAAATCAGAAAGTCAAAACAAGAGTGATCAAGCGCAATTGCAATCCGGAATGGAACGACGATCTGACTCTCTCGATCTCTGATCCCGATCTACCGATATTACTCAACGTATTCGATTACGTATGTTTCATATCACTGTTCCCCTAACTTTCATGCCGAATCGATTTTGTTTGATTTTCCGTCATTTGATTTCTAAAATTTGAATCGACACAATTGATTGTGCTGTTTAGGACAGATTTTCCAAGGATGATCCGATGGGGGAAGCGGAGATCGACATAAAACCGTACATGGAGAGCATGATGCTGACGCAAGGTGAGCGTCCGGTGGGGACGACGGTGAAGAAGTTGCAGCCTAATCGAACGAATTGCTTGTCGGAGGAGAGTAGGGTGGTGTGGATGGGAAGAGGGAAGCTGGTGCAAGACATGATTCTTAGATTGAAGAATGTTGAGCGAGGAGAAGTTGAGATCCAAATAGAGTGGCTTGAGCTTGGTGGAACCAGAGGCATGTCTAGTCGTCATCTTGGTCATTGATCTGTGAAAGGGGCATGATTGTGATTATGTAAAACTTGAGGATCAATTGGAGAAATTTTATGTTGATTTGGGTTTGCATAAAGTTGAACTAAAATTCCCACCAAAAAAAAAAAAGTTAGAACTAAAATTTTGGATTTCTTGAACCGAAGGATGTAGAATAGAGGGATAATTTGCTAAATTTTTTTTTTTTTTGTTTATGTATGAATATGAAATATTTGTCATGTATTATGATGTATAAGATGATCGTATGTAAATAAATGAATTTTTGTTACATTAAAGTTGGAACAAAACATAACTAGTGTTTGAATTATTTAATAAGCTTTGAGAGTACTTTATTTTATTTTTTTTGGTAAGACTAAGAGTACTTTATTTAAATTATAACTATTCAATAAGCTTGCGGCCTTTGCATGCGGCTCTATCAGGCAGGGAAGAAAGGGTTCCGTCATATTATTGTGACAATCGACTCAGAGATGGTCATCAACCTCGTTAACCGATCTATTCTAAGTTACCAACCGTTATTCAGTCTGGTATCAAGGTGTCAAGGCTTCCTTCGTGAGGACTGGCGAGTCCAGATCCGACACACGTTCTGTGACGCTAATGTCGCTGCCGACCATTTGACATCCATTGCTTCATCCTATCCCCTAGGCTATTTTTATATTCAGCATCCACCAGTTTCTTTAATTCAACTTTTGAAAAACGATGCTAGCGGAGTAACGACCGGTTGAGAAGCCATTTGTTACCTCTTTATTTCCTTGAATAATATTACAAAAGTGCACGAGGCCTTCCGTAGACATTACCAAAAAAAAAGAGTAGGATTGTTCATGTCCGGACCAGGACCGGACCTGAATCGGATCAGACCGGAATAATACGGACCGTAAATGGACCGAATTATTCGGTACAGATCATGTCCAAAACCGGTTCAGGTCCGGTCCAAAACCGGATGGACCGTGAAACTTGTGATATTTAAAAAAGGAAGAATTGTCATTGTAGGTCATTTACACCATGAAGTTGAAAATTAATGTCTTCCAATTTGTAATTTATATAATGGGCTCCTATATAGTAGATGAAATCAGAAAAAGTACAAAAAAAAAAAATGACAGCCATTGATTTGATTGGTGACGATGTTGATGGACATTTTACATGGAATTTGTGCTCAATAAATGCAACCCCTTTTTCTTCCCTATTTATAAATTCATATCCCTTCTTCTTCCCTTTAAACGCATGTCTTTTCTTCTTCCATAGATCAAATTCTTCCAAACGCATGTCCTTTCTTCTTCCCTTCACCGGAATCTGGAAGCAGTCCCCTATTCTATTTCTGGGTAAGCAACAGCGTTTGTTTTTGGGTAAGCAATACCCAAAACTGCATACCCAAACTACACACGCATATACTCAATAAGCAATACAAAAAAAATGCATATCAATCACTCAATAAGCAATACCCAAAAATGCATACCCAAAAATATGCATATCAATCACTCAATAAGTAATATTCAAAACTGCACACACATATACTCAAAAATGCATACTCAAACTGCACACACATATACTTAATAAGCAATACCCAAAAAATACATATCAATCACTCAATAAGCAATACCCAAAAATGCATACCCAAAAAAATGCATAGCAATTCCTCAATAAGCAAATACTCAAAACTGCACACACATATAGTCAATAATCAATACCCAAAAAAACCTCTCTTCAATAACAAATACATACCCCAAACAACAAAAGCGTATCTTCAATAATGCATATCCAAAATGCACACACATAGACTCAATTAAAACAATACCCAAAAAATTCAAACGTTAAGTAATCAATCTCTTTCATAATACATACTCAAACTGCACACACAAAATCAAACACATATCCACTACTACTTACTAAAACGAATCAAATGCATACCAAAAATCTAGTAGAAATAGCTTACCCAAAAAATACATATCTGGTTCCCGGCAATGACGGAGCATACAACGGTGAGAGAGAGGAGGGTTGGTGACGGAACGACGATCAGACAGCGGCGCCAACGCCGAAAACCAGTGGCATAGCCCCTCCTCGTGTCAAAAATGACGGCGAAACCCTAGATCTCTCGCTCGCCCTTCGACGGAAACCCTAGATCTCTCCCGCTCGAAGGAAACCCTAGATCTCTCGCTCACCCTTTGGTGTCGGCTTGGTGGCCAAATGTCCCGGCGGCGAAACAGTGATCCCTGTCGTTGAAACTCCGGCGAATCTCCGTTTCACCCTTTGTTTCTCCTTCCTCTCTTTCGTTCCTTTCTAGATCTGTTTTCTCTCTCTTTACAAAGCAAATGAATGTTTTCTCTTTCTACTCTGCAAATAATACCAACAGTCATTCAAAATTTAATTTTTTTTGGCAGCCTATTTATCCATCTTTTCTTTGCAGCCCACAAATACACCTATTAATTTTTTTTGCAAGCCTATTAATTTTTTTGCAGGCCTAAATTATAATAGGAGTCCACTTTGCAAAAGTAAAATTTTAGGAGCCCTATTTCCCTCATTTAGTCTTTAAAAAATCATAGGTTCGGACCTGGACCGGGCTGAAACAATACATATACATTATAATTATTGTTTTGTTTTTTTAAGGGAAATTTCGGATGGTACCCTCGTGGTTTGGGGTATTCCGGATTTTTCCCAACAGTTTTTTCAAGTTCGGATGGTACCCTTAAGTTTATATTGTTTTCCGGATTTTGCCCAAATTCATTAAATTTTTTTAAAATCTATTTAAAACACACAAAAGAAAATAAACTAAAATTAAAAAATAAATTAAAATAGAAAGAATGATTTATTTATTTTAAAAATAAAGTAAAATAGTAATTTTTTTTTATAAAAAAATGTTTTATATTAATTTAAAAATAAATTAATTAGATAATTTTAAAAAAATTCAAAAAATCAGTGTTTATTTTATTTAAAAAAAAATAACTTGGGTTAGAATTTT
>BSUD01000131.1:36755-68850 GCA_033239045.1 Fagopyrum esculentum
AGGAATTCTGCTGATGCAGAATGTTTATAAAAAATATGATTTTGAGGATACATAATTGTTCCACCAGAACAAGCAAGACTAGAGCAAACAAAGTTTCCATAAAATTCAAGATACTGAAGGGGGCATGTAGCATCGCAGGGCAAAACTACCTTGGCTTCAAAATTTGTAAAATGGGCAATACTCGAAGGTAATAGCAGTTCCTCTTCAGAATACATTAACTTCTACATGAAGTTAAATTCCCTCCATGATATATCAGATTACTCACACATCATTAAATAAAAAAGGTGAATTGAAAATCAGCAATATAATTGAGATACATACTCCAATCCTTAAAAGCTTCAGAGCAGCATCAGATTTATTGAACTTCATCTTATTCTTCCACAAAAGCTTCTGAACATCCTTCTTCAACCCATTCACCTCAGAAGGTTGCGTCTTGGCAGCCAAATTGGCATCAGGATGCGTACCCATGAACCGACAAGTCAACCCATAAGGACACAGACTTCCAGAAAAGATGAAAGGACAGATCCCTTCTAAATCAGCAGGTTTCTACAAAAACAAACCAAAAGCCCCATCAGTAACAGAACTAGTATGAACTGCGAAGGGGAAGGAAGCCATTCAGCCAATGATCACCTCTGATTTATAAGCTTCCACGTCGTGGCCGAATCGACACTTGGCTCCATATTTACAAGAGCTAGCATCTCCGCTCTTGGCAACCTCCGGGCAAAGACTCAACGTAGCATTACGCTCCTATAACAACAGCCAACAGCAGCAGGGGTTATAATTCACCAAAAAGAAACAATAACTCGATAAAGTAGCCACATAACAGATGAAAAGAGAGAGTGAAACCTCGCGACGCTCTCGTTTCTGCTGACGCTTGGACTTCTTCTCCTTGACAAGCTTGGACGAGTTTGAGGACTTATCTCTATCGGAAACAACTTCCTCCTTCTTAGTAGCGGCGGAAGGGGGGCGAGGCGGAGGAGGACGGAGAAAATCTCTTTTGACAGGAGCAATGGCTCGGGCCACTAACTCCTCTGCAGACGCCGGCGGTATATCTTCCGAGGGAAGATGATGAGTAAGCTGAGAAGGTTGTTCTTCGAGTACTGGTTCTGGTGGCGGAGGTTCGGCCATGGTGGAAAACGACGTGAAAGCACAGAGTGAGGTTTTTCTCCTTGAGAGTTTAGGGTTTTTAAGATTTTTATCTCAATTCAAAAGAGAAAAGGGAGAAAAGGGAGGTTCACAAAATTGAAAGCAAAACTGCAAAATGGGGCTGTTTACGATTTAGATGATTTAAAAAATTAAAAAAATTTTGTCAGAAGTGGGATTTGAACCCACGCCCTCTTACGAAGATCAGAACTTGAGTCTGGCGCCTTAGACCACTCGGCCATCCTGACTTATATTTTTTTCTTATCGATTTAGTTATAAGAACAAAACAATTAAACAAGGAATATCCGACGGACCAAACCAGAATTATTGTTTTTTCCGGTCTTGCAATGTCCAAGCATCTGGCCTTCGAAGCGGGTTCCTAAAAGCAAAACAAGTGAGTATTAAACATATAGACATCGAAGGAGATGGATAATTTAACGATTATCGTCTTGTTTAAAATTTTTGGGAACTATAATGGTAGATTGATCTCATTAATCTTTGACTTTTTTTAGATACTATCTTATTTTACACGTATTTAGTTTTTAAACATTTTGAGGAAATTCGATGTAAATGTGAACAAATTCGCAATCACTAGTCATGACAATGTTGCAACAAAAGACACAACCCCACATGATGTTGAATACCTCTTCCAAAAGGATATTAAAGTATGGTTGACTAGTACAAAGTGACCCGGACTAAACAATGTACTTTTGTTTCATCATGAAAAAACATTGCGTGACGAAATTTACAGTATTCCTGCCAATTTTATAGAGTAATTGTGATAATTATGACAACCGTATTGATTTTTCTTTGTGTAGACAGGGTACCACAGTCTCAATATTGTCCTTTGTTGATCATATGATAATTTTTGTTAAAACAAACGTGTCATATTGTAAAAGGATGAAGTAAATATTGAAATTTATTGTTATATTTCAAGACATAAAATTAGTTTTCAAAAATTAGATTTTCACATAACGAAGAATACAAGTGATGTATGTATGGAACAGTTACAAAATTTACTTGGGACGAATCCACCTCTTTGTCCTCCCTTTATAAATATTTAGGATGTCAAATCATTAATGAAAGAGTTGCAAGAAATATTTTTGAAATTAATAATACAAAAACAAAACACGATTTTTGAAATGCAAAGTTTAATCTCTCTCTCTCTCTCAAGAATGAAAAAAAAACTCTCATCAAACACAATTTGGTTGTTAAACCAATTTTTACTATTTAAAGTTTTATGCTCCCAACTCACAGTCTTGAGGAACTAAACCTACAAACAAAAAGTTGGAATAAAGAAGAACAACATAAACCTATCATTAGTTGAGACGAGATTTGTAAACCAAAGAAGAATGGAGGATTTAGATCGATAAAAGCTATATCACCAAAACAAAGGATTGACATTAGTGTCAATAGAACAACCGAATGAAACTCAAATACGGTTTCAATAAATGACTTATCTAACAAGTTGACAACAATACATAATAAACTTTTGACATGATAATTGAGTTACTACCATGTTGCTTATAAAAAAAATTAAAAATTGCAAATCAAACTATATAGGTGAGAGACCCTCCCTCCTAATCTTATACCAGTTGGGCTAATTAAACTTGTGTATTATCTTGTCGATACACAATATTAATACACAATGTTAATACACAATTTCTAGTTACACAATATTAATACACAATTTCAGTCACACAATTTTAAATATACAATTCCAATTACACAATGTTAATACACAATTTCAATTACAATATCAAATTATGTAGTTAACAAAATCGATCATTTTTCAATTACACAAGTCCGGTTTTTTACACAAGCTCAAAAGTCCGTCATTACACAAGGTCGAGTTACACAAGTATAAGCTCATCGAGTTACACAAGTCCAAGCCCATCGAGTTACACAAACCCATATTTAATTATAAAAAGGAACATATCTCGTATTTATAATGTTGGATCAAAATCTATAATTAATCAAATTGGGGCAATTTGTTAACTTTTAAAACTTTAGGCCTTCCCTGCGATTATAAAACCTGGGCCAAAAATCTGTCATTAACTTTGAAGGGATAACTTTGTAGATTTCTAAAAAATAGGGTCATAAACGCAAATATAAAATTATGGATAGTTTTTGTAATTTAGCCTAATTTCAATTGAACCCTTTAGGGTTTATGATCTTCCCTTAAGAGCTTCTTCTCCAAAAGCTGGATGAATAGGTGAGGCGACGGCTCCTCCAAGCATATGAGGCGCTTTTCCAGGCAGTCGAGGCGGCGGCTTCAACCCCCTTCAACAAATTTAACTCACCAACACAGAGAAACACTCATACTTTTACTTGTGCATTTTGAATATGGCAAAATGATAAACTGAACCTTATTCTTCTTATCACCGATAAAGATTGTGGAGGCGGAGTTGAAACCGGTGGGTCTTGCCATTTCTTCGGATTTGGGCTCCTGTGCAAAAGTATGGGTGCAACAAACCGCCAAAAAACGCAACCATCAATTGATTGAGAGGATTCATCTTGAGGTTGCGCCGGAAAACACAAAAAGAGAGGATTCGTCTTGAGGGTGCGAGTGAGTTTATATTTGAAATCTGAACGGCTGCAAGGAACCTTAACTGAGGATGATTTTATAGAATTTATATTTTATGTATTCCCCTTATGACCCTTAAAATAATTATTTTTAGATTTACGAATTTAAGCAAAAAAAATAGAGGGGCTTAGTATGTATATACGATACAAAAAATGTCTTACTATATCAATATTTTCAATTCAAAATCACTTAACATATTGGACAATTTGAAGACCAGAGAGATTGAGATTCGCCTCAAATAATTAGAACTAATGAAGGAAACATTGAGGTTGCATGCCAATTTCAAAGCTAGGAAGGACAAAATAGTGGAAATCAATGAGAGGAAGGTCAAAGAGTTGTATAACAAACGGAAGTTAACCATTCTTACTAGTTTGATGGAGACGGTAGGTTCCTTGACTCAGGCCGAGAGAAGGTGATAAATTAGTTGCTCAAAGAACTTCGTATTTGAATTTGTGTTCAAGTTTAGGGTCCATTTAAGATTGGAATTGTATTTTTAGAGTTATCGTTTGTGTTTTATTTCAATCTTATGTTATAAGTTACATGTATCACTTTAAGTTGTTTATTTTCTAATTAAATTGGATTTTTATTTTTAAGTTAATGTCTCATTTATAAGATCTATTTTATAGTGTTTTTTAATTATAAAAAATACAAATACATATAAAAATAAATATCATATTAGATTGATAAAATTAAATTCTGATGTAAAAAATAAATTTAAAACGCTAAATGTTCACTACGTAAAACCCTATATACGTTACAAAAAGTCATTTTTTTTAATCGAAACATATGCAAAGTGTGTCATTGGATAGATAAATTTAAACCTATTCAAATAAAATTATTTTTTAATTAATTTTCAGGCTTACTATTCGGGCGGACTTGCGCCTTCATAGAGGCGGAGTCCGCCCGCGCCAAGAGGGACGCGGAGGCGCACTCCGCCTCCGCGTCCCTCTTGGTGTTATACGTCTTGTTTTATTTCAATCGTATGAGATGAAGCCGCCATTTTTGACTTGCTCTTCAGGACCGTTATTATACCTCTCTATATCCCGCGTAGTCTCCACGTCCACATCATGAGAAGTAGTTGGCTGTTCCACCTGGGCAGTGTCAACCACTTCTGTTTGTGTACCGTCCGTGGATGCGTTCTCACCTCCCACGTCCGGCTGTTCATCGCCCTTTCCAGTCGACTACCCTCTGGCTTATATGATCATGTTTCTCTGTCTCTTTTCCATCCTCTTTCATGAGTTCATCCGGCTTCGACTGGTCAACAGGGGTCATTACTTCCACATCCCCAGTAGTGACCACCTCCACTTTATCAAGCATAACGTGAGGGTGGTCCTTCTTAAACTTCACATTGCCTCTGTTATTAAATGTACAACCAACCTGCGTGTGTCCAAGTGAGAGGCAACCTGAGCAGTATGAAGGCTCGTTCTCGTACAGCACCTTACAAACTCTAACATCCCCATCCTCAAATGCAACCTCGAACTCCCTTGTGATCTCTTCGGTGACGTTAAGCTCGACCAAAACTCTCGCGGGCTGGGCATCCGAGCATGGGCCTCACGCAGGCCCAATGCGCGAGGCCTTGCGTGCAGTCTGAAGGCGCCTGCGCGCCCTCCCTGCGCGCATGCGCCTTGCGAGTGCGCGAGGCCCGGATAACATCACTCTTAATTTTTATACAGTAAATGAGGTTTTCAAATTAATTAAAACCCCTACCACACGGCGCGCTGTCACATACCAGATTTCGACAAGAGAGGGCGCGTCTGCCTCCTGTTCCAGAGAACCAGTCAAAACGTTGTCGTTTTGACCACCTAAGGACATACCGACATTGTTTTGATTAAAATAAAATAAAATAAAAAATAAAAAATGAGATAAGAGCCGACGTTAATCTCGGAAACTACTCATCCTTTTTTCGTATATGTAATCAACTAGTGCATATCCCGCACCTTGTGCGGGTAAATATAGGGTAAATATAGATATTAAATTTTTTAAATAAACATTGTAATAATAATTCGCCTTTCATTACTATCAAAATGATAAAATAGTCACAAATTTTTTTCTTATTATTAATTGTACACTTTGTAAATTTAATCACGCACAATTTTTTTTTAAAATAAGTTAAATACAATGCACAATTTCGTTATAACTAACTTACTTTAATATATTGTGATTATCTAAATGGAACTTGAAAATTTTAGTTTCGTAAATTTAATCACGCACATCCTTTTTTCGTTATAACTAACTTACTTTAGTATAATTTTTAGTCATAATGGATTAAAATCTGCTTCGTTGATCGTTGACCTACCACTTTGTTGGTCGTTAACCTAATGTTTTGTGGTTGTTAATATTTTTAATCTCACGTCGATTATCAAGTATGACTGATAGTTTGATAACTTGTACAAATATAGGGTTTGAAGATTAAACAAATCAAACATTTTTTACCTTCTCGCTAAGTGCAAGTATAATTTCGGATTAATATATGCTTTGTGGGTCGTTGACCAACTGTTTTATGGGTCGCTGATCAACTATTTTGTAGATCTTTGACCTTGTGGGTTGCTAAATATTTTCAATCCCACATTGATTATCAAGTAAGGCCGATAGTTTTATATAAGATTAAAAAATCAAAAATTTCTGACCTTATAGCTAATTTGAAGTAAAATTTTTATTCATAACGGATTAATATCTACTTTGTTGATCGTTGACCTACTGTTTTGTGGGTCGTTAATCTAATGTTTTGTGGGTTGCTAAATATTTTTAATCTCACATCGATTATCAAGTAATGTTGATAGTTTGATAACTTGTATAAATAAAGTGTTTGAAGATTATACAAATCATACATTTTTTGAACTTTCGACTAAGTTGAAGTATAATTTTTATTCATAACGGATTAATATTTGTTTTGTGGGCCGTTGACCTAATGTTTTGTGGGTTGCTAAATATTTTCAACCCCACATCGGTTATCAAGTAAGGTTGATAGTTTGATAACTTGTATAAATAGAGGGTTTGAAGATTAAACAAACCATACATTTTTTGGCCTTTTGGCTAACTTGAAATATAACTTTTATTTATAATAAGTATTTGTGGTTTGTTGACTTACAACTTTGTGAGTCGTTGACCTAATGTTTTGTGGGTTGATAAATATTAAACAAATCAAACATTTATTGACCTTCTAGGTAAGTTGAAGTACAATTTTTACTCATAACGAATTAATATCAGCTTTGTGGGTCGTTGTCCAACTACTTTGTGGGTCGTTGACCTAATGTTTTGAAGGTTGTTAAATATTTTCAATCCCATATCGACTATCAAGTAAAACTGATAGTTTGATAACTTGTATAAATAGAGGGTTTGAAGATTAAATAAATCAAATATTTCTTAGTCTTCTCGCTAAGTTGAAGTATAATTTTTATTCATAACGGATTAATATCAGCTTTGTGGGTCGTTGACCTAATGATTTGTGGGTTGTTAAATATTTTCAATCTCACGTCGATTATCAAGTAAATCTGATAGTTTGATAACATTTCTTGCTCTTTTGATTAAGTTGAAGTATATAGTTTTTATTCATAATTGATTAATATCTACTTTCTTGGCCGTTGACCTACTGCTGTATTGGTTGTTGACCAAATGTTTTGTGGATTTATTGGTTGTTGACCTAATGGTTTGTGGGTTGCTAAATATTTTCAATCCACATCGATTATCAAGCGTGAATGATAGTTTGATAACTTATATAAATAGAGGGTTTGAAAAATTAAACAAATCATACATTTTTTAGTCTTTTAGTCTTTTGGCTAAGTTGAAGTATAATGTTTAGTTTGATGAATTAGGTTCCATTTCTCTTTTGAAATCAACCGATCATAATTTTTTCAATATATCCTTTCTATTTTAACTAACGGTTTCAATTTTTATTAATTGCTGAATGAATTTTGTTTATTTTTAAATTTTAAACTCGGTTAAAAATAAATCTCTTTCTTTCTCTATATATTTCTTATAAAGATCGTACATTCTTTTTTTTTCTTATGAAAAATAATAAAAGGGATTAAAAACTGATGACTACTATTTTTATGAAAATTAAATTGGTAATTTTTTTTTCGAAACCATAACGGTAGAAGATAAGAATGTAATCAAATTAATTTTAATCTTCTCAAATCTCTCCGGGTGATTATGAACGTTGAGTATATAATTGGATACGAGTCAACCATTTAATTATTGTCTTTATATTATACATTAAATAGTTATATGATAATTAATACTCGACGTATATTGACGTACATTATCAATGTACTTAAAATTAGTATATATTTTTAAATACCCGTGCAAGACACGGGTCCTAAACTAGTAAAATTTTAAAACACAAAGCAGCCGATAATAGGTTAAGAGAAGAATAAGAAAACCCTATTAGATTAGTATATGAGAAAACAACCGATAATAGGTCAAGAAAGAATAGCAAAGGAGCCGATAATAGGTTAAGAGAAGAATAAAAAAGCAGCGGATACAATTTTACGTTATGGAGTGGAGTATTTATAGAATAGAAATCGTAGGAAGTGTGTTGTAGAATTTTCTTGGAACAGATAAGAACGTAAAAAAATAGATTTGATTAGATTTTTTATATTGATTAATAATCTATTATAAATATAGAGATTTATTGGCAAAAAAAAATGCTGATTCCACAACGCGCCACGTCATCAAATCATGTACTCTGTTTTAGTATAGCAACTAGTTTAGCGCCCGTGCCGTGCACGGGTATTTGAAAATATATTTCTTACAGTTTTTTTTGTATGAGTAATTTTTTATAGATTTATTTTTCTTATTATATTTTGTTGATTTGATTACGAATGTTTATGTTAAATAGTATACGCATATAAGAAAAATAATAACAACATAGTTGTTGATCCAGTTCGGGGCATACGAAGCCAGGAGTGTCCACTATCTCTGTATTATAAAAATCACAATATTAATAATGTCAAAAAACAGTTAAAATTGTGTACATTTAATATAATAGAAATCACGATGATAACCTTTGACGTGAAACCTCGAACACATGCGCGACAGTCCGATCCTGAAAAAGAGAAGAAGATAAATTTTATATAAGTGTAAGCTCAAGGACGGGTTATGATCGCTTGATATTATTGATTGAAAACGAAATAAAATGAAGAAGAAATTCTAACGTACCTTAAATTATGTTGCGAAAAACTTTGTCGAATACAACATTAGTTGTAGTATCTTGAACCTTGCCCTTAGGGTCACATATCATAATCCTTAATTCATCCCTGCTCGTCACTCTTGAGATAGCGACATATAATTGGCCGTGACTGAAGACCGGTCTAGGCAAATATATTCCAACCTGTGCAAGTGACTGAACTTGACTTTTATTTATAGTCATAGCAAAACATACCATAACTGGGAACTGTCTCCTTTGAAATTTTACAGGAATTTTCAAGTTTGTGGGTGTAAGAACTGTTCGCGGAATGAAGACCTTATGACCTATATTGTTCCCAGATATTATTTATGCCTCGATGATTTGTTTTCCAAGTCTCCTAACTATCAGTCTGGTTTCGTTACACGACCCTGCAAACTGATCAATGTTTCTCATCAACATAATTGAAATTCCAACTTTTAGTCTCAAGACATGCTTCGAAAACCCAGAACACTTGATGCAGTTCAAGAACTCGCTCGAGTAGAAACCATCATCAAGAGAACCTTCGCTTGGACATATACTATCCGAACTCAAGTACTCTGTCACGTCTCCAGGTATCACTGATAGAATATAGTCATTAATCTTCTCAACAATCTCATTGGTAGGGGCGAGAATAACTCTTTTTTGAAAGTAGGTCGGTGGATCCTGAATATTGTAACTCAAAGGATATACATGGTCAACAATAGTTGCAATCGGGTCACCTGTAGATGCAAGTAGGAGAACTTCGGGGATGGTAATCTGAGCTTCTCCATTAACACTTTCACCTTCCATGCCATATCCAATGCCCAATATCCAATCTGAAAACTCCTTAGCCTTTTGAGCTTCTAATTTAGTAACTCCACGTATAACCCTCATGTTTTGAGTTAATTTAAGCACCGTGCAGTGATCCCACAAATATGACGCATTGATTGCAGCAAAGACAATATCATGTCTACTTTCATGACTTACAACAGACAATATTTGTCTAAAATCACCACAAAAAACGAAAACCTTACCACCAAACGGGAGAAGTGAGCAGTCTGGATTATAAGATCGCATGACGTCCCTTAAACTTCTATTGAACGCTTCAAAACAACATTTGTTAACCATGGGTGCTTCATCCCATATTATCAGCTTTGTCTTTGACACTAACTCAGCCAGATCCGTACCTAAATATATAAGATTAAAACATTAATATATTGTTCAGTGTAATATGAACAATATATTAAAAAAGAAGTTTTAATAATTGAATAATAAGGTTTATACCTGCACGAATGTTGCATGTTGAACTTTCGTCAACATGTATTGGGATGCCAAACCTCGAATGAGTGGTTCTACCGCCTGGAAGCAAGAGAGCTGCATTACCACTCGAAGCAACTATTAGAACGATCTCATCTTTACTCCTCAAACCAGCCGAAAGGGATCTCCATATAAAAGTCTTTCCTGTTCCACCGTATCCATAAAGAAAAAACACCCCCCTTATCAGCGGACACAGCACACATAATCTGATCATACACTCCCCTCTGCTCGTCGGTGAAACTGGAAACCAATCTGTCATGGTCCAAAGATAACTGGGATCGATCATAGTTTAGTTCATCTTGAATTAGTCTATTATGCTGCTCCATAATCAAGGCTTCGTCACGATAAGGCATAGACTTATTCGTCTTCAAACTGCCACCGTTCCTCTGTAAAAGTTTCTCTATCTCAACCAAGGCATAATTTTGCAGCACGGCATCATTTAATTGCAAATCTACGTACAAATAAACCAAGTTAAACATGTTTACTTACCTAGTACAAAATATACTAAACAAATTGAAAAAATAATGTAAAACTCGAATTAAATTCATATACATGAAAGAAAGCATACCATTATTACGCAACACCCTTCTCTGTCGTGCAAGAATATCATCAGATAAGTACTTCCATACTTCGGCCCAAACCAGATGAGGCGACGACATGCTACTTGAGAGATACAACATGACGAATAAATTCCGAAGATAACCAGCAGTTCCCCAAAAACTTGCTTCTTTTATACCGTCAATGTATTCCCGGTCGTCATCCAACAACCCCATAGCATAACATGCTTCCCTAAATGTGGCATATAGTGTACCGTTGATTGTCCGAATTTCCTCGTAGCATGTAGGACCCTTAATATGATTCAGCAAAACCCTCAAGTAGTACCTCTCTCCAGACCCAGGTGCAACGTGGTATATCCTCCCTAGTGTATATCCCGCACCTTGTGCGGGTTTGTTAATAAAATAGCTTATCATATTACATTTTTTTTACTATATTATATGTTGTTAACTTTATTAGTTATATATTATGAGCTCGTATAAATAACGCGTCAAGTGTTACATAGTAAATGAGACCACGTAACCCATGTGTCGATCATTAATAATTTTGTACTAATAATTTTTTTTTAAAATCTAATTTATTATTTAATAAATAATAATTTAAAGAAAAAGAATAATCATATAATTTAAAAATACCATAATCTGATACGAATTCAATTAGTAAAAAAAGATTAATTGGCTTAATTTGTGATTTAGTAAAAAAATTTAATCCGAGAAAAACATAGGAGCGCCACGTCAGCATTAGTTTTGTATGTTTTAGTAAAATATGCAAAATATAGATGTATATTTAGTATATTGATAAAATAAGAATTACGAATTTAATAGTTCAACGGTCCAGGAATCAGTAGGTTACAAGGACCCACAAATTAGTAGATCACAAGGACCCACAAGAGCACAACGACCCACAAATCATTAAGTCACAACGACCCAAAAATCAATAGGTCAAAACGACCAAAAAATTAGTAGGTCACAATGATTACATACAAATACTAATCCGATATGATTAAGTATTATATTTGATTCTTACCAAAAAGTTCAGAATGTATGAATTTTATAAGCCTCAAACACTCTACATCTATTTATACATGTTTTCGAAGTGTCATCCTTTCCTCATAATCGATGTGGACAAAAATCATATTTTACAAAATAACTATGGTTTAATTAAAAAAAGATTTATTAGCTTAATTCGTGATTTAGTAAAAAGTTTAATCCGAGAAAAAACGTGGGGGCGCCACGTCAGCATTAATGTCTTTTGTTTTAGGAAAGTATATAGAATATATATGTATAATTAGTATATTGATAAAATAAAAATTACGAATTTAATAGTTCAACGGTCAACAAATTAGTAGGTCACAAACGACCTACAAATCAGTAGGTCACAAACGAACCACAAATCAGTAGGTCACAAACGAACCACAAATCAGTAGGTCACAATGAAAATTAGTAGATCACAATGGCCCCCACAAATTAGTAGATCACAACTCATAACGACTCACAAATCAGTAGGTCAGAACGACCCACAAATAAGTAGGTCACAACGATTCAAAAATCAGTAGCTTAGTAGCTCACAAACGACCCATATATCAATAGGTCACAAATGACACACAAATTAATACGTTACAACAACCCACAAATCAATAGGTCACAAGGACCCACAAATCATTAGATCACAAGGAGCGACAAATCATTAGGTCACAAGGACACAAGCATCAATAGGTCACAACGACCCACAAGGTATTAGATTAAAACGACCCACAAATTATTAGGTTAAAATGACCTACGAATTAGTAGGTAACAACAATCAACATTCAAATACTAATCCGGTATGAATAAGTATTATACTTGATTCTGACCAAAAGGTCCAGAAATGTATGCTTTGTATAATCTTCAAACCTTATAGGTCTATTTATAAATGTTGTCAAACTATCATATTTCTCTAATAGCCGATGTGGGATAACAAAATTTATATTTTACAAAATAATTATGGTTTAGTAAAAAAAGGATTTATTAGCTTAATTCGTGATTTAGTAAAAATTTTAATCCGAAAAAAAACGTGGGGCGCCACGTCAAAATTATTGTCTTTTGTTTTAATAAATTATATTGATGTATATTTAATATATTGATAAAATAAGAATTACGAATTTAATAGTTCAACGATCCACAAATCAGTAGGTCACAAACGACCACAAATCAGTAGGTTACACTGACTCACGAATCAGTAGGTCACAACGACCCACGAATCAGTAGGTCACAACTACCCACGAATCAGTAGGTCACAATAACCCACGAATCAATAGGTCACAACGACCCACAAATTCATAGGTCACAACTACCCTCAAATTCATAGGTCACAACGACCCACAAATTTATAGATCACAACGACCCACAAATCAGTGCGTCACAACGACCCACAAATTATTAGATCAAATCGACCCACAAATCATTAGGTCAAGACGGACTATAAATCAGTAGGTTACAACGATCCAAAAATCAGTAGGTTACAACGACTCAAAAGGTCTAGAAATGTATGATTTGTATAATTTTCAAACCTTGTGGGTCTATTTATACATGTTGTCAAAGTGTCATTCTTCTTTGATAACCGATGTGGGATAACAAAATTCATATTATACAAAATAATTAAGGTTTAGTAAAAAAAAGTTATTGGCTTAATTCGTGATTTAGTAAAAGATTTAATCCGATAAAAATGTGGAGCGCCACATCAGCATTAGTAAAAAAAAGGATTTATTAGCATAATTCGTGATTTAATAAAAAGTTTAATTAGAGAAAAAACGTGGGGTGACACGTCAAGAATTAGTGTTTTTTGTTTTAGTAAAGTATATAGATGTATATTTATTATATTGATAAAATAAGAATTACGAATTTAATAGTTCAACGGTCCACAAATTAGTAGGTCACAAGGACCCATAAATTATTAGGTCACAACGACCCACGAATCAGTAGGTTACAACGATCCATGAAAACGACCCATGAATCAGTAGGTCACAACAACCCACAAATTAGTAGGTCACAACGACCCACAAATCAATAGGTCACAACGACACACAAATCAGTAGGTCACAACGATCCAAAAATCATTAGATCAAAACGACCCAAAAATCATTAGATCAAAAGGACCTACGAATTAGTAGGTCACAACAATCCACTCCACATACAAATGCTAATCCGGTATAATAAGCATTATACTTGATTCTGACCAAAAGGTCCGAAAATGTATGATTTGTATAATCTTCAAACATTTGAGGTCTATTTATACATGTTGTCAAAGTGTCATCCGATGTGAGATAACAAAATTCATATTTTACAAAATAATTAAGGTTTAGTAAAAAACGTTATTGGCTTAATTCGAGATTTAGTAAAAAAATTTAATCCGATAAAAATATGAAGTCTTAATTTTTATTTTACAAAATAATCAAAGATTCTGATTATGATTTAGTAAAAAAAAGATTTATTAGCTTAATTCGTGATTTAATAAAAAGTTAATTAGAGAAAAAATGTGGGGTGGCACGTCAAGAATTAGTGTTTTTTGTTTTAGTAAAGTATATAGATGTATATTTATTATATTGATAAAATAAGAATTACGAATTTAATAGTTCAACGGTCCACAAATTAGTAGGTCACAAACAACCCACAAATCAGTAGATTTTAAGGACCCACAAATTAGTAGGTCACAAGGACCCATAAATTATTAGATCACAACGACCCACAAATCAGTAGGTTACAACGACCCATGAATCAGTAGGTCACAACAACCCACAAATTAGTAGGTCACAACGACCCACAAATCAGTGGGTCACAATGACACACAAATCAGTAGGTCATAACGACACACAAATCATTGGGTCACAACGACCCACAACATATTGGGTCACAACGACTCACAAATCAGTGGGTCACAACGACCACAAATCAGTGGGTCACAACGACCCAAAAATCTGTAGGTCAAAACGATCCAAAAATCTGTAGGTCAAAACGACCCAAAAATCATTAGATCAAAACGACCCAAAAATCATTGGATCAAAACGATCCAAAAATCATTAGATTAAAAGGACCTACGAATTAGTAGGTCACAACAATCTACTTCACATACAAATGCTAATCCGGTATAATAAGTATTATACTTGATTCTGACCAAAAGGTCCGAAAATGTATGATTTGTATAATCTTCAAACATTTGAGGTCTATTTATACATGTTGTCAAAGTGTCATCCTTCTTTGATAACCGATGTGAGATAACAAAATTCATATTTTACAAAATAATTAAGGTTTAGTAAAAAAAAGTTATTGGCTTAATTCGAGATTTAGTAAAAAAATTTAATCCGATAAAAATATGGAGTCTTAATTTTTATTTTACAAAATAATCAAAGATTCTGATTATGATTTAGTAAAAATAGGATTTATTAGCTTAATTCGTGATTTAATAAAAAGTTTAATTAGAGAAAAAACGTGGGGTGGCACGTCAAGAATTAGTGTTTTTGTTTTAGTAAAGTATATAGATGTATATTTATTATATTGATAAAATAAGAATTACGAATTTAATAGTTCAACGGTCCACAAATTAGTAGATCACAAACAACCCACAAATCAGTAGATTTTTAGGACCCACAAATTAGTAGGTCACAAGGACCCATAAATTATTAGGTCACAACGATCCACGAATCAGTAGGTTACAACGACCCATGAATCAGTAGGTCACAACAACCCACAAATTAGTAGCTCACAACAACCCACGAATCAATAGGTCACAATGACACACAAATCAGTGGGTCACAATGACACACAAATCAGTGGGTCACAATGACACACAAATCAGTGGGTCATAACGACCCACAACATATTGGGTCACAACGACCCACAAATTATTGGGTCACAACGACCCACAAATCATTGGGTCACAATGACCCACAAATTAGTGGGTCACAATGACCCACAAATCAGTGGGTCACAACGACCCACAAATTATTAGGTCAAATCGACCCAAAAATCTGTAGGTCAAAACAATCCAAAAATTATTAGATCAAAACGACCCAAAAATCATTAGATCAAAACGCCTAAATTAGTAGGTCACAACAATCCACTTCACATACAAATGCTAATCCGGTATAATAAGTATTATGCTTGATTCTGACCAAAAGGTCCGAAAATGTATGATTTGTATAATCTTCAAACATTTGAGGTCTATTTATACATGTTATCAAAGTGTCATCCTTCTGTGATAACCGATGTGGGATAACAAAATTCATATTTTACAAAATAATTAAGGTTTAGTAAAAAAAGTTATTGGCTTAATTTGAGATTTAGTAAAAAAATTTAATCCGATAAAAATATGGAGTCTTAATTTTTATTTTACAAAAGGATTTATTAGCTTAATTCGTGATTTAATAAAAAGTTTAATTAGAGAAAAAACGTGGGGTGACACGTAAAGAATTATTGTTTTTTGTTTTAGTAAAGTATATAGATGTATATTTATTATATTGATAAAATAAGAATTACGAATTTAATAGTTCAACGGTCCACAAAAATTAGTAGGTCACAAGGACACATAAATTATTAGGTTACAACAACCCACGAATCAGTAGGTTACAACAACCCACAAATTAGTAGTTACAATGACACACAAATCAGTGGGTCACAATGACACACAGTGGGTCATAATGACCCACAACATATTAGGTCACAACGACCCACAAATTATTGGGTCACAACGACCCACAAATTATTAGGTCAAATTGACCCAAAAATCTATAGGTCAAAACGATCCAAAAATCTGTAGGTATCCAAAAATTATTAGATCAAAACGACCCAAAAATTATTAGATCAAAACGACCCAAAAATCATTAGATCAAAACGACCCAAAAATCATTAGATCAAAACGACCCAAAAATCATTAGATCAAAACGACCCAAAAATCATTAGATCAAAAGGACCTACGAATTAGTAGGTCACAACAATCCACTCCACATACAAATGCTAATCCGGTATAATAAGTATTATACTTGATTCTGACCAAAAGGTCCGAAAATGTATGATTTGTATAATCTTCAAACATTTGAGGTCTATTTATACATGTTGTCAAAGTGTCATCCTTTTCTGATAATCGATGTGGATAACAAAATTCATATTTTACAAAATAATTAAGGTTGAGTAAAAAAAATTTATTGGCTTATAAATAATAAAAATAAAAAGGAGATTTGACTATCACCTATAAAATCTTGAAAAATCTAGAAAAAAAAAGTACGTACAATTTTGAATTGAAGTTTGTTAGGTTAGTAAAAAAAGCTTTCCTCCCACAAAAAATAAAGATTTATTGGCCTATAAAATCTTGGAGAATCTCCAACAAAAAAAGTTACGTATAATTTTGAATAGCAGTTAGTTTAGGAAAAAAAGATTTTATGGCTTAAAAAATAAAGATTTATTGGCCAAAAAATTGTGGGAGCTCCATTTAATTGCTGATTTCACAGCGCGCCACGTCATCAAATCATGTACTCTGTTTTAGTATGTATAATAGATAATATATAATAGATTTGTAAACCCTACCCACCATTGTGGATGGTCAATAAACTATAAAAGTCAAGTAAGTGTGAATTTGTGTAACTCACCCCAATCTTTTACGCGGATATTGTAAATATATGTCAGCTGGTTCCTAATTCGCAAATAGACGGCAGAAAAGAGATAGATAGGCTCTGAGGCTCATACGCAAATGGTAAATCATCTGCCACTTCACTTCCCATGAAAACGGCGTCGTTTACAATTCCGTTCAGCATAAGCCTAGCATCCTACATATAATTGAGTTGCTGATTGCGCAGTCACAGACTCACAGATCCATATACTGATAGATCATCCATCTTCCAAGCCATCATCTCCATTCACCCGATCCCAGAAGCAACCGAGGAGAGAGACGGAAGATGACGGCAATCACACTCAACAGTGGATTCAAGATGCCGATAGTCGGCCTAGGAGTGTGGAGGATGGAGAAGAAGGACATTCGAGACCTCATCCTCAACGCCATCAACCTCGGCTATCGACATTTCGATTGCGCTGGTAAACTCGCATTATCTCTGTCGATCAATATATTACGCTTCAAATTAGTCGTTTGATTTAAGTTCATCTGTCTTTGCCTTTGAACAAGAAACTATGCGTGTCCCTTGTTTGTTATAATGAGTTCTGAGTTTGATTTTTTCTAACTGTTTGTCCGATTCAGCCGGGTATTCGAGCTTGAACTGTAATTCGCTTATTTTTGGGAAGTTAGACGGTGGTGTGTAGAGATTTAATGGCAACTAGGAAATTCACGGTTCATGGTTGTATTAGTTTGGTACTAGTAGATCGGAAAATTCTCGGCTGTGTTTGTCTTTCACTATCCATCTGCTAGAATATACCATGACACCTCCACCATCACCAGCTCATGTCACACCAATTGTCACTAGTGACGAGTCACCAGGTTCTAGAGGATTCTAGATCATTGGTGTCACTAGGCTGGAGCCTTATCATTGTGTATATATACAGATGATATTCCACAGTAACGAGCAAGCAAGTGCATTTTATATCTCTATCTTTGCTCTATAACATCTTCTTAAATCTTAAGCTTCTTGATCACATCTTGGATTATACAATATGAATCCAGAAAATATTCGAAATTTGCACATTAGAGTAATTTATTTGAAGATTTGATTAGTCGGGAATTGAAACAAGCAGAACATAAAGGTTGGAAGCAGTAAAAAAATTGTAAGGATCTCCTGACTCTTAATGTTGGAGTAATCTTGAAATTATTTAGGGAACAAATGGGGAAGGGCAACTAATTGTTTTCAGCAATGAACTTGTCTGTTAGCTTTGTATACAGCCCTTGTATCCACAAAATGTATGACTAAAACTGCTTAAATAAGCTTGCTTCATTTTGTGACAGGAACCATTCTTTGATGTTATATAAACTTAGGAAGCAATCTTTGATGTTCTATAAACTTATGAAGCTTTCTAGTCTCTACCACCTACATTATAAGAATGTGAAAGAGGACCATGGGTGAAAGTGAAACTAATAGAAGAGTGATAGTAGCTTTACTCCACTTTATATAGTTTCCCTTGTACTTTTTGTTGCTGAGATTTTTTCACAGACATGTTCAGTGGTATCAGAAGTGGAAACTCGAAAGATTGAATACATATAGCTTAAGATGAAAAGAAGATATGCTCATTTTCTTCTCTGCTGCGCTTCAGTAATCTGTTCATATGGCGATCATTTCCCCATGAATACCTCATGGAGTAACACTGCACTTGATTATTGCTTGCAGCTGATCATTTCCCCATGAAAACCTCATGCTTTTGCTTAATTGTTGCTTGCAGCTGATTATCAGAATGAAGCAGAAGTTGGGGAGGCACTTGAAGAAGCATTTAAGACAGGACTTGTTAAGAGAGAAGATCTTTTCATCACAACTAAGGTAAGGCCGTTTTTATTAGGAAGGACTCCCTTCCCAGTAGCTTCTGTTTTTGTGATTGACCCTTGTATAGTTTTGGATCCAATTAATATTATGTTGTTTTTTCTCTTGTCCATCTCAATTGTAGCTGTGGAACTCAGACCATGGCCATGTGATTGAAGCCTGTCAAGACAGCTTAAAGAAACTTAGGCTTGAGTATTTGGATTTATACCTTGTTCACTTTCCCGTAGCCACAAGACATACTGGTACTTAATCTTTTCAAAGCATTTTTACATTGTCAATGCTCCAGGGCCTTACAGTGCTTGCTAGTTGCTATATCGTAATTGAATTTGAAAAAAAATTTGTTGTCGTTGGCCAAATAAGAGATAGCATTATGAGGAGTATAAATAATTGAATTGACAGGAGAACATAATCTTCTAGATTTCTGTTGTTGCGTCAATTTCTTTGTAGATATTGATAGCTCCTTCTCAAAGTTCAATACTATCTTTGGTCTACATACAGGTGTCGGAACAACAGGAAGTGCTATAGGTGATGATGGTGTGTTGGATATTGACACTACAATATCCTTGGAAACAACATGGCATGCTATGGAAGATCTGGTTACAAAGGGATTAGTTCGTAGCATTGGCATCAGGTAAGTTGCATTCCTTTGCTTGCTTTTCTATCTGGCAAGAAGTGTGATATATTTTGTGTCCCCATTACCTTGCATAGGTGGATACGGACACATATTTTTGATGACATTAGTAGGATTGGTTCTATCCAAATGCATGACTACAATACGGTTTTGGGCATTCAACTTTGTGTACTGTAATCTCCCATAGGAATAAAGTTTTACCTTGATAGCAAAAACTAGCCTTTGGTCTCTTTGCTATCTGTGTGTGTTGCCGAAATTTGCAACAAGTTTAAGCATCTATTGAAAGGTTACAGACTCGGAGAGATCCTAGTTAACGTTTTACTATCTGTCAACCATATACCCCCATTTTCAACCGATGTAAATACTAAACATCTTTGATTATTGCGTATCCCCTTTCGCAGCAACTACGACATCTTTCTCACCAGAGATGCTCTTGCATATTCCAAAATTAAGCCAGCAGTCAACCAGATTGAGACCCATCCATACTTCCAGCGTGAGTGTCTTGTCAAATTCTGTCAGAAGCACGGTATCTGTGTCACTGCCCACACCCCGCTGGGGGGAGCTGCAGCAAATACTGAGTGGTTTGGCTCTGTGTCCTGTTTGGATGATCCAGTCTTAAAGGTTAGTTGGAGCATCTTCTCCCGTTCAATCACATACAACTTCAGTTCTTTCTGATTATTATCATGCTGGAGTTACCCGTATGTTAGAAGAATTATATTGATATCTCATAGTTTCCGGTTCGCATGCCCATCAATTGACTCATTGAGTGACCACAACAGTTAGGGATCATTGGATCACAATCCTATACCAATTTCCATGTGCCCAATTAAAGATGAAAACTCTTGCACTGACAGTGCTGGCTTTATTTTTTTGGAACAGGGTGTAGCTGAAAAGTACAAAAAAACTGCAGCGCAGGTTGTACTCCGCTGGGGCATCCAAAGAAACACAGTTGTGATTCCAAAGTCGTCAAAGTTGGATCGCTTGAAGGAGAATATCCAGGTTTTCGATTTTGAACTGACTGTTGAGGAAATGGAGGTGATCAAGAACATTGACCGCAAGTACCGGACCAACCAGCCAGCCAAGTTCTGGGGAATTGATCTCTATGCATGATGAAACAATCACTTGCTTTGGTAGATGAAAAAGAAGCGGGTTCAGAATTTATGAGAGATATTAAGAACTCGGGACTTGTTGCTTCATTTACTGTAAACTTTTGAATGTTCATTTTTAGTATCAAAATCGTGTTGAACTTTAAGATTAAGGGCCCGTTTGGTTCTAACTCCGAAAACGGAAACGGCATAGAAACGAATCTAGTCCGTATGTGTACAATATTTATGAAATTTTATGGAATCATTCTTAGTGGTTTAAAGTAATTGTAGTAAAATTTGATTACTTTTGATATCTACAGGAAAACAAAATGAAGAAAACAAATACATTTTACGGGAACGATTCCAAAAATATTCATGAATTAGGTAAACATTTTCCGGCTTTATAACCAAAGGGGGATAAATTGACCTTCGCCCTACATTGATTGATCACTCAACCCATGGGATTACAGCAAAACAATGCCATCTACGTGCCTCCTGGGTTACTGGTACAGTGGTATAAGAGTCGTCATTTGAAGAGGGTTGTATGCCTCTTCACACGCATTCCGAAACCTAGCTCAATGAGGGTGAAAACTGAAAAGGGAATATTGCTCTTAACGTGAAAACTGAGAAGCGGTGTGAGCCGCTGGATTATAGCATGTCAATGAGAAAAACATTATCCCTCAGTTAATAAAAATTTGTGTGCAAAGATAATGGTTACCCTAAAAACAATTGAAATACATTTTGTTTTGTTTGATAATTAAATCTTAGCTCTTGTCCCTCAGTCATATACCTTCCTTATCTTCTTCAGACTATAACCTGCTGATCAGCCTGAACTTGATCAAGAAACAGAATCACGTAATTATCGATTATTCTTTTGGTATGGTACAGAATATTAATGTTTTGTGAGGTTTCATGCAGGGCATTTGGTCTAGTGGTATGATTCTCGCTTTGGGTGCGAGAGGTCCCGAGTTCGATTCTCGGAATGCCCCTTTTATTTTGGTAGAACAATCTGTAGGGTTGCAACCATCTCTCTTTCCACGAAATTTTATATCATAGACTATGGGGTTGGACTAAGGAATTCCACTCAAACATTAAGAAAGAACACCTATGAGCTATGGCAGTGCTGTTGCAGGTTGGCCAAGTTCTCTCGTCCTTGTGCTGCAGCCTGCAAGTCAACTCAATCTAGCTTGTAAAAGATTGCCGATAATTCATTGGCATCCATCATTTCTACTTGCAACAATCTTCGATAACATTCATCACGACCAAATAAGTGTGACCCATACCCTGATTTTAATTTTATCAAGCAATGCCATAGTTTACTACGACATGGGTGTTGTGCAACTACTTCATCTGTATCATCCTTAAGTTGTTAAAGTCCGTATGTAGGGTGAGATTCGCGTGCATAAGAATAAGAACGCAAATGCACGTTATAAGAAGGATATTTCACCGATCTTGTATACAAGACTCGAAAATTTTCAACTTTAGATGTAAATCAACAACTTCGTTGATATACAATCATCAATAACATACATACGATGAAAGCTCCTGTTACAATTGGCTTATTCCTCTTATACAAAAACAGAAAGAGTAGTAACAAAACCATTTGTATACCATTCAAAATTGGTATCCACTTACAAGTGAGACAAGATAGAGATAAAATCTTCTTGGCTGCAAGGAAGTGTAAGGCCCCCCATGGGATGTTCGTATCCGAACTCCTCTTCGGATTTCCTCAGTAGATCTTGAAACAAAGGGTGATTCAAGTACGCTATGGGGATAACAAATCGTCTCACATCGCGAATATCACCCACATAAACCGCCAAGTGACCTTTCGGAACATCGATCCCCAACTTCGTGGATGATTTTGCAGTAGGATATTTGGACCCTTGCTTCTTCACTACCTTGGATTGAATCAGCATCTTTGGCAATATTGTAAGATGCATATTGTTTCCTAGCTAGACGAGTTTCAAAGGCAAAATGCGTATACAAGTTGAATAGTGGTGTTTATATAGAGTACATAAAACATGAAAGATATTACTTTGTTGATATATTTTTATCTTTTCCTCCTTTTGGACTTATTTAAAAGGCCAGCATTTGCGCAGTAGGAACTTGTTACTTCAACATAGCTAGCTTTTGTGTCCTAGCTATTATCTTGATGGGATTGTTAGCAAGTTTATTCATGTCTTAGTTAAGTAATTAAGGTATGTATGTATTGTTACAACTTTAGTTGCATATCAACATTTTACATTTCTTTCCCACATCTTTCATGAATGTTATGTTAGAATGAGAATGCAACTAAAAGATAAACGAAACACGAGAGTTGATGACTTAATCAACTCGTATAATCTTGTATAGTTCCGGATTACAACAAATCAAAATATGGACACAAACGAACTGTAGAGCAGATGTCGTATGCATAAGAGCACTTGCATGTTAGATTCAACACATAAGTTAAGTGAATTACCTCCTAAAATCAATTGACAGTACGTAAAAGGATAATCCAAAAACCTTGTATATTAGGCTCGGAATTTCGACTATGATCATAAGTGAGTGACGTGCATTTGGAAGAGAGTTGTACGTATAAGCCAAAACATGTGTCAATGCAAATGCCCCCACTGTAAGGTGAAAGAGGGATGTAAAGTTTGGAATGAGCCCATACATAGATATGATCTATCACCATCTTTCCCATCTCAAAATTACACTTGTGGGGATGAGATAATCGACCAAGTTGTATATTTTCATCGTTATCTACTTCGTCAAATTTTGTTTCCTACATCTCTATGGAAAAATCTCATAGTAAGTGGTTGTGCAATTTCTATCATATTAAATATACTTGTATAGGTATAAATAGCAATAACATACAAATCACCCTTACTAGGGTATTTTCAAAAAATACATGTGTTTTTTAATCCATTTGTTTTTACGGTCATTGATATTTTGGTCTTTTAATGTCGATTTTTTTAAATGAAATTACTTACTTTAAAATTTTTGAAAGGGGGGGTGTTATTTACACGGTACAATATTTCGTTAACGATCACTCATACGCAATGCGTGACCGTAAAAAAAGTTCACGGTTACGGATCCCGTAACCGTGAACTTTTGGTCACGGTTACGGATCCCGTAACCGTGACATTATGACGGTTACGGAATCCGTATGCGTGGTGTAATAACGAAATCTTGAACCGTGTGAATACGACTTACGTTTTGAAAAGACAAGTCTTAATTATTTCCTAGCTAACTGTACATAAGTTTGATTATGAAATCGGCATGCAAAACAAGAATGAAAGAAGAAAATACAAGTGTTATTGTCGTGAAAAGGCACATATCCGGCTTTATACGACAATTAGTAGGACCGACACCCCTTTCTTCATTAGCACACACCTTGAAATGTAGTTTTCCATTTCAATTAATATAACTAGTGTATTACCCGCACTTTGTGCGGGTTGAGTTTTAATAATTATTTAATACTTAAAAGTTTAAATGTATATTTTTGTAAAATAAAAAATCCGGAGAATGAAATTATAATCATTATTATGATTTTAATTTTCTTTTAAGTATTTTTCACTTCTAATTTATTATATTTTTAAAATAATTTGTTAAGATATGCTTGTTGGTAAAAAAATCTATAAAAGTTTAAAAACTATTTTTATAAAAATATTGATTTAAATATTTTTTTTTAAAAATTTAGAAATTAATTTCCAATTTATATTAACATTTAGAAATCACTTTTTAAAATAATTTTTTTAGGCTTCGAGAAATATGGCGTTGACACGTGGCAATAGAGGCTTCTGCTTTAATAGATATAAGATTTGACTATTTTTATATGTATGTATATATGTATATATGATATATCATAATGTATGCAACACTTAATATCGTGATATTTTGATTGTCATCTTATTTAGGAAATAGAAATTAAATCTAACTTTGCATGAAACAACATATTGACAAACCTTGTTAATACGTGTCGTCTTGATTAATATTTTACGTTTTGTGTTTATTTATTTATTTTACCTTTTTTTTTGAAAATATATAAATAATATATTATGGATATCCATATATGAATGTAGATGAATTGAGTTGTATTTCTAGTTATGAATACTGCCCTTGTATATAATACAAAGGATATAATGGGGTTAATACTTAGCTAATTCTATGAATTAAATACGTTTATGTTGATCATGATTCATGAGATATGCAATTATATAGTAATTAAGAAAGATATTTAAAGTATAATAATATAGATAAAGTTTGATTTCCAGGATGATGTATGTTTTAGGTATTTGGCCTATGACTCTCGTCCGATTCGATCTATCAATGTCGCTAGCTCTACGTGCAGACCGGGTACTTCGAGACCCATATTTCTCCATACAAGCCTCGTATATAAGGTCGGTGGGCTACACATCTTATTGTCAATTGGTATGAACCTCATCGAGTTTATATGTTGGGTTTGAGCCTAACGTGCATGTGCACTCGTATGCACACGACCCTCGCTCTACGGTCTTTCTATATCAGACTTTGACATGATATTAGAGCGGTTAGCCTCAATTCAACTCGTAATTCTAACATGTGGATAAGTGTCAACTTAGGTGATAATGTCATACTAGAGGGAGCTGACTACTTGTTTATAGAGTCGAGGGTCATCAAATGATTCACCCACCTAAGTAGACTTGTATATGCATGGATCAGTTGGGTTTGACATGCATTCGTCATTAATATTCTTGGCTTGAAATACATGGTATAAGACAATCTTTGTATCTAAAGATCAAGGGAAGTAGCTCAGTGATCTCAAATCTTTGAGAAACAAGATATAGGCATTGTTGTGAAGTCACTCTCTAGATCAACACGCATGATGCGTCTTGAAAACTTGGAGGTTGCTCCATGTACAATTCTTCGGATAGATTCGCATTAAAAAACACATTATTGACTTCAAGTTGTCTCGATGACCAATCTCCGGAGAATGCAAGAGAAAGGACCAAACAAAATGTGTCAAACAAGTAAACACCGAATTCTTGACTAAATCCCTTTGCCACCAAGTGTGTCTTGTAATGTAATTGTAATTGATAAGTTAACACCAAATTTTTATTAACGAAAAAGCTAAATACATAGTGTTAGATTTACTAAGTGTCAAAAAAATTCGTAATCCTGTGGTAGTCTTTTTATTTTTTTCTATCCTTACGAGTATCTCTCCTCAACTTTTGGGTCGGCGGTGCTTGGCGGTGGCGTTTCAGCGTCGAGTGCTTCTAGTGATGATTCGCCGAGGGCTCTAGGTGATACTTGATGGTTGAGTGCCGTTTAGTTGATAATTCCTACTAGGGGTGATTCATCGACGGTGCTTAACGTTATTTGCAATTTGACTAATAATTAGAGTTAGACGTGGGCGGATGACACCCTTTATTTTTTTCTTCGAAATAAGAAATTAGGATTATAATGAGGCAAACATGCGCATATCCTACATAATCTTATTGCAAACACGCGCATAACCACGATCATTACTTACATCTATTTCATTTGGAAGGCGAGAAATGACCTCATCTACAACACAAGTTCACCCCGGCCATCACCTTGCCATCCAAGCCACTAAGAACCACCTTGCTCACCACAGGAGAAACCGATCGCCTGATTCTCTCTTCTGGGCCAACTTGCTCAGGATCCATCTCTCTTAGTCTTAGTTCTTTTCGCTCTTTTGTACCTTGCTCTTGATGTTGTTTCCCTAGGTCTAGTAGACCTCCTTGTGGTAAATTCTTCCCACTCTTAATATACAAAACTTTTCAAAAAAATAAAATTAAAATAAAAATTTAGTTTTTCAATATTAAAATGATCAACATTCATCATAAGCAAAGAACATTGAATGCCATTACAAGGATATGAGTATATATCCTACATAAGCCAAACCGAGTTCCAAAACAAGATTCGTAGAGAAACACTTGTAAATGTTGGGGTTAAATCCAAATAAACCGTGCTGAGTATATATCCTGCATTAGTATGATTTTGATTTTTTAAGTTATTAAAGTTGTTCAAGGTTGTAAACTTGTAATCCATAAGGAAACACAAATCGTGCTAGTTTATAACAAAGCTAGAGCAAGGGAATCAAAATAAGAAACTCTAAAGAACATCTTACAGACAACAGGAGTAAATAATCCTTAAAAAAGATTGTTAAACTGGTTAAAATATTAAATCCTATCGACGCAATCTCGGTAAGGAACCAAAGTAAGTGGTTGCATTGGATCCTATATCATGCTGTAAACGTCACTTACAAAACCATTGCCAAGATGCTTGCCACTCGACTCAACTCTGTACTCCTCAAGATTATAGGGCCCTACCAAAGTGCATTTGTTAGTAATAGATTCATTAAGCACAACGTGTTTATATGCCAAGAGCTGCTCAACAAATAAAACCAAAAACACATCTCCCCTCGTGCTGCAATGGAGATTGATATAACCAAAGCTTTTGACACGATTGACCATGGCTTCATTCTGCACTGCTTGAAATTGATTGGGTTTCCTTCCCTCTTCATTTGCCGTATCAAGGAATGTATTACTACGGCCTCTTATTCTATCAATATTAATGGTGTTGTCAATGGTCACTTCAATGGATCAAGAGGCCTTAGACAAGGCTGACCTTTATCCCCACCCCTCTTCACCATTTCTATGGAGTACCTATCGCAGATGATCTATCAGAATACCTTGGATCCGAACTTCGACCTTCACCCTAAGTGCAGAAACCCGCGCATAACCCATCTATGCTTTGAGACGACTTGATGCTTTTCTGCCGAGGCGACATCCATTCTATTAAAAATCTGAAGTCCACTCTCGACTCCTTCTGTTTGATTTCTGGTCTCAAAATCAACCTTGCCAAATCTGCTATCTTCTTGGGGGTATGACTACTGCTACGCAGGATAACATCTCTCAGGCTACCGGGTTCTCCAAGGGCTCGCTCCCTTTCCACTACTTAGGAGTGCTTGTGGGCAACAAGAAACTTGTCATCGCCGAATTTCTCCCCCTCATTCATAAGATCACGAAGAGGATTCAATCTTGGAGTGCTAAGCTTCTCTCGTATGCCGGTCGAATCCAAATTATCTCGTCCATCTTAATGGCGCTCTACCTACTGGTGCTCCATGTTCCTTCTGCCAGCCTCAATCCTGAATAAGATCCTATCGATGATGAGATCTTTCTTATGGTCTGGTAAAGAAGCTAGTAAGTGCTCTCTTGTTGCATGGAATACGGTGTGTACTCCCAAGAGGGATGGTGGTCTGGGCTTTCCGGACATTCTTGCTAGTAATAAGGCTTCTCTAACTAGGCTTATTTATGATATTGATCGTAGCCCAGACAACCTTTGGACCTCTTGGATCTCATCAAACCTTCTGAAAAGGCACTCGCTTTAGGACTGCCATGCCAAACCACACCATAGCTACTACTGGAAGACTCGTCTGAGCATTCGTGACGATATCCCCATGCTTGCCTCTGGGTCCAATAAGATCACAACCATAACCAGATCTAATGGCTCCTTTGACCCGAGAAAGGCATACACCATCTTCCGAGCGGCTTCCCTCCCTCCTCCGGTTGCTACTTGCCCTATTATATGGAGCAAGTTTATTATTCCCAAATGTAGATGCATTGCTTGGATTGCTAACCTCCAGAGACTCCCACTCTTACTAAACTTCAACAATGGAACTTGATTGATATCAACACTTGCAAGTTATGTATTAGCCGGCCAGAAGACGATGACCAACTCTGGTATGATTGCAGCTACTCCTCACTCGTCCTTGATATAATCTCAAGATGGGCTAGAGTTCCCTACCCTTCCCCGTACATCCATTGCATCTGGACTTGGCTTAGAGCTCACCCTAACCCTAAAAACAACCTCCTTGAGTCCACTCGTGTTGTTGCTTTCATTGTTGTGATATATTTCATATGGAAGGCTCGCAACAACTGTGTTTACAATAAGACATTCACTAGTGAACTTGTTGTCAGACTAGGATCAAGATCCATTGTGAGATCCTAGCCCAATGTAACACTCCAAATCCCGTGGATTTGGGATATATATATATATATATATATATATAAATATCATAATTTTACACTATACGTACTACCACTATCTATAATCACTATCACCAAATATAATTCAACATCTTTGTAGCACTATTTATAATACATCAATCTCTATAATTTTGTTCATATAATATCCGAAGATGTAGAACAAATTCGTTCGGATCGCTTTATTTTAAATCAACGAACGGAATTACTATATCTTCATCTCCGTGTGAGGACATTTTTCAAAACCGAACACATTTCAAAGTTGAGAAGTTCACTCTCTTAACACGTGTAGGATGTAAGGCCGCATATACATCATCTTTAGATGTGAAAAGTCCAACAAACTATAAACTGAAGTCCGTGTGCGTACAAGCGCACGTACGTTATACCTGAACTCAATGCATAAGTTCAACAAAGTTTCATCCTATGACCAACTCTCCCAATTTATAGTTGTGAAAAAGTTATTATCTCAACATGCATATGCAAATACAACTAAGGGAAGATAGTCAATTAGAACAAACGGATACGAAAACTCATTCTTTTTATAGATAAAAGAAAGAAGGATCGATGAACCAATTAAGCTAATGAACCTAATATCATGTGAAACTGAATAGGTGAACGTATCAAAATTGGTCCAAGAAATCTTATTCAAGTACGTGAAGAATCTGACATAATTCACACTTAGCATGCCAGCAGCCAAGTTGAGTGTTGTAGATAAACTAATAAAATAGCTGTGGATCCAAATGACGACGCAAATACATACATACTTCCAAATGTCATCGAATGAAAACACAGAGAAGATAGATGTGTAGAATACAAGTAAGTAATAAATAATACTGCTAGCGGGTTTGAGAATACATGGGGCGCAATGCAATACAATAGACTGCAAAGTATTTATAAAATAGAAACGTACGTACAATGATATCTCAAGATGAATGTGAAATATAGCAGGAATCCTAAGCCCACGGTTTATTCCTGACTCACTTCTTCATAAAGCACCTCATCTCCTCTCGCTCACAGACTTGCAGCAATATATCTAAGCATATATACAATCTCATCATATCCCCCCACACTCAACTTGCTATTGATGTTTTCTTATAAAAATATCTTTTCTCACTTTTTGGTGGGTGAAAACAATTATTATGCAGCTATGTTGTATATGATTCTTGCTTCTACAATCTCATAAACTGCCCACTAATAATACCAATTTACGCAAAATCACCTTGGGATGTTATGCGAACTGATCTAGTATGACAAACTTTAAAATGTGTTCATGTTCAACTCATTTTAGAAAATGAACGAACTCATCTAGTTTGACAACTCTACTTAATTAACATTAAAGGTGAAACACTCTTGAGGAGCTTGTAGTTAGGTGACAATTAACATAACTCGACCCTGACATTGAATGTTATACGGACTGAACATCGACGACATGCTCAAGCTCATATCAAACTTAAATTTTAACTAAGCTTCAAAATGTTTTCGATCATATTCAACTTGTATAAGAAATGAATGACCTCAAACCTAGCTCGTTATTAAATTATCTTTTATAATCCGCCATGTCTAATACGTGGAGGGTATGCACGTAAAGTGAACCTTACACACAAGCATTCGGGGTTCCACCCTAAACCAATTGACAATAGGAGTAGCCCTAGGTTCGAGTATTTTTATATTGTCGATGTGGGACAATACTCCACACATCTTAACACTCGTCTCATATTACAACCCTACGTAACATCAACCGACATAAAAGATAATGTTATAATAAGATAATAAATCTAAGTATATTGATACGATGGGCCAAGGACTGAGCGAGACTTGGGTCGAATGCCCAGGAAGAATAGTAAGCGAGGTCCTGGCTGGGTAAGTGGGGAAAAATATTTTGGGCCCATGGATTGATGGGCCCGGGGAAACAGGGGTGCGGGGGGTCGGAGTCCCCCGGCGGTACGGATTCTATTTAATATGTTATAAATAGATAGGTTTAGAGTTGTATTCTTTTATCCACGAAAGTATATTGAAAACCTAGCTGCGAGGTTTGTGCAGCAAAACCACAAACGTTTTGTCTTCTCTCTCCATTTACTGATTAACTCGTCGAAAATCACATCATAAAAAATATTATCGAGAGGCTTGAGGCTTGTAGTCCGGTGATATTCAAGTTGAGAATAGATTGAAAAAACTCACGTCATCTAAACGGACTTGTTAACTGTAATATATTATGATGGGTTAATTTTTGCATCTTTAACTTTATATGGGGAGTTTTGTGCAAATTGGTATATATAGTAAGGGCCTAAGGGGATATCTTTTTGGCAGTTTACGTTATTTATTGTTCCTCCTTTTCCCCACATCACATGCAACATCTTGTAAGTGTTCATTGCATTACACTGCACGCACAATTTGCACCCCAAAAGAGCCAAAACCCTCTCTCCCTATATATATATCCATCTCCCCCATGCACGTACACTTAGGGTTATAACTCTTCAAAGCAACTTTCCCAACTCAATACAATTCCTCTAGGGTTTTCGAATCGGGTTGAAAATGGCGGTGCAGCTAGTCAGAGCAAAGAGGGTTCTGCAGCGAACCCTTTCTAAAGGCCGAGGAAGAAAGACAAATTACAATGGTGATTATACGAGGATGACGTCATCAACAATGGTGGATGTTCCAAAGGGACATTTTGCAGTGTACGTAGGGATGACGTGGAAGAAGAGAATGGTGATTCCTGTTTCTTACTTAAATCATCCTTTGTTCAGGGATTTGCTGAACAAGGTTGAAGAAGAATTTGGGTACGAACATCCAATGGGAGGAATCACGATTCCATGCACAGAAGAATATTTCCTTAGCGTCGTTTCAGTGATTCATGATTCATTCAATTGCCATTGAAAGCTTCAAATTTAGAGCTCTCGATCATATATTTGGTTAGTTTATGAATCTAATTTGTATTATATGTCTGTGTTTTGTATTGGTAGCCTATCAATTTTGTAGCCTGTGAAGGCCGTCTCACATTATTGTTTAAATCATTGATGAAACAATAATTGATCGAGGGATCAGTATATACATAAAATATTATATATTTGCTACTTTGTATATCATTACTAATCAAGTTACTGTCATTCATATTAATTGACATATGAACACTGCTTATATGAACACTGCTTCTTTTC
>BSUD01000131.1:81717-126870 GCA_033239045.1 Fagopyrum esculentum
TGTTACCATTTGTTGAAGATATAAGAAATAGTAAAAGAAAAAAGATTATTAAAGTTTTTTATGTAAATTTTTAAAGAAAAGTATAAGGAAAACTCAAATATCAAAAAAATGGTGTTAAAGTGTCAAATTTATTTAACGTAAATTTCGTTTAAGAAAATATATGATAAACTTGTCCTTATCTACTTTAGGTTTTATGTCAAAGAATGACCATTTAGTTGAAGAAAAAGAGAAAATCAAATGAGTTGATGTTTAAGTGTTACTTCATATATTTTATTTATAAATTACCCAAATTTATATTTTGTGCAGAATTAAATTTAATTATTTAAAAAATAATAATTTTTAAAATTTTTGGTTTCAAACTCTAAGTACGGATTAACTAAGTACAATTTCGTTTTCGCGCTCCAATTGCAAAATTACTAAAATTCAAATTTTTATTCGCATTTGAAATGCGGAACTAAATGAACACTAATTCCGCACTTAAAGTGCGGAGTTAGGACGATGATTATTATGGGTTCGTTTAAGATCCGCCTATGTAAATTTTGTTCAAGAAAGAAAATGATGATAATACCGCAATCAATTGATGTACAATAGAGCTGGCGCCATCCGCCAGCTCTGTTGTACATCAATAGTTCTCCTGAGCGGTTTGTGAACTGAGGGGCCGCAAGACAACCGTTTACCATTTCCCGCCCTTCCCTGTTCTAAAATGCAATTCTTTCAAAAAGTCGATCCACTGAGTCGCTTGTTAATCAGAATTACAAAATTCGGCGATCTCCGATCTGTCAAGCCAGTACATGGACACCTCCTCCGAACCAACTTACTCTTTGTCTCAATTAACCTTCAAGTTGACCTGATCTTCGCTTACGGATCCACAACCTTCAAATTTGACACTAACCCGTCACGAACCCTTCTGAAGCTCTTCAACGTCATTTTTATCAACATGCATTGCCCTTCAGCATATTGATTAAACAGTTTTATGTCAATGGGTTTCATGTATCAGCCCTCGAGACTCTTTATTTCATGCACATTCGAGGGTTTCATCTGAATAGCTATGCTCTTTGTCATGGCTTAATCGCGTGCTCTAATGTTAGGGAAGGTGGGCTCGGGGAACAGATTCATTGCATTGTTTTGAAGTCTGGGTGGTTTTCAAGTGTGTTTGTAGGTAGTGCTGTTGTGGGTTTGTATGCAAGAACTAATCTTGTCAATGATGCAGAGAAAGTGTTCGATGAAATGCCTTTCAGAAATTGTGTTTCTGCTAATACCTTGTTTTTCGGTTACGGTGAGGCTAAAATGTGGACGAAAGGGGTTGAGTTGTTTAGGAAGATGCCTGCGTTGGGGCTGAATTATGACCGTTTTACGCTCACTGCGGTTTTAAGAGCATGTGCTGGATTATCTGCTGTTGATTTGGGTATGTTACAATGTAACAATTGTAAGGAAAGAGAAAGAAGAGAGAGAGAGAATTGGATATAAACTGGAACTAACTTCATATGAGTTATTCAGACTGTATTTATACATCACCAGTAACCACTTTCAGTTACAAACGTGTGGCTGTAATAAGTCCAAAGTATAACAGACTCAACACCCCCCCGCAAGCTTGACAGGAGTAAGCATGCCAAGCTTGGATAACAAAAGGTTTTGATGCTCAGAAGGTAAAATTTTTGTTAAAACATCAGCAAGTTGTGCTTGTGTTGGTACATGACGAAGGTGAAGCAACCCTTCCATGACTTTATCCCGAGTGAAATGACAATCGATTTCAATATGTTTAGTACGCTCATGAAAGACCGGATTAGAACCAATTTGAATTGCTGAACTATTGTCACAGAATAACTCAACAGGCCGAGATGGATGTAAGTCCAACTCTTCAAGTAAACGAACCAACCATGTGACTTCAGCAGCTGCTTGAGCAAGAGCCCGATATTCAGCCTCAGCCGAGCTTCTAGATACTGTGCTTTGTTTCTTGGATTTCCAGCTAATTGGGGAAGCTCCAAGCAAAATGATATAACCTCCAACAGAGCGCCTAGTAGTAGGACATGCCGCCCAATCAGAATCAGAATAGGCCACGAGTTTAGGAGAATCACTACCATTAAGTAAGATTCCATCACCTATGGTGCCTTGTACATAGCGAAGAGTGTGATGTAATGCATCAAGATGCATAGTACAGGGGTTCTGCATAAACTGACTCAACGTCTGGACTGCAAAGCAAAGATCAGGTCTGGTATTGGTCAAAAAATTCAGCTTTCCAACCAAACTACGATATGCAGTAGGATCTGAAAGAGGAGGACCAGAATCAGGATGAAGCTTTATGTGCAGAGGGAGAGGAGTGCTAGTTGGTTTCCCTGGAGATAAATTAGCATCGTGAAGTAGTTCAAGGGAAAATTTCCGTTGAGTAAGAGCAACTCCAGAAGGCACATAAGCAACTTCTATGCCTAGGAAAAAATGTAGAATTCCCAGATCCTTTATGCTAAAGGTAATATCAAGAAATTGTTTGAGGCAATCAATTTCCTGATGGCAAGATCCAGTGACAAGTAAGTCATCAACATAGATGGCAACAATAGTGATCTTGGAAGGGCACTTCTTCACAAACAAAGAGTAGTCATTTTTAGACTGAACATATCCTTGAGTTTGAAGAGCTGTAGTGAGTCGGTGGAACCATTGTCTAGAAGCTTGCTTAAGACCATAGAGAGATTTTCTCAATTTGCAAACAAGGGATTGTGGATTGTCTATCCCAGGAGGAAGCTTCATATACACATCCTCATGTAAATCTCCATGGAGAAATGCATTATTCACGTCTAATTGGTGAAGAGTCCAAGCTTTAGAGGCAGCAATAGCAATAATGCTACGGATTGTAGTCATTTTAACCACAGGTGAGAAGGTTTCATGGTAATCAATGCCTTCTTTTTGTGTAAAACCCTTGGCAACAAGGCGAGCTTTGAACCTTTCTAAACTTCCATCAGCATGAAGCTTGACTTTAAAAACCCACTTGCATCCAATGGCTTTCTTGCCATGAGGAAGAGGAACTAAGTCCCAGGTATGGTTCTGTTGCAGAGCATGGTATTCCACATTCATGGCCTTGACCCAAGCAGGATCACAAGCAGCTTCTTTGTAGGACGTAGGTTCAACATAGGCTGCTAAGGAAGAAAGAAAAGCATGATGTGAAGAAGGTAAAAATGAAGCAGGAAAAATACCTGGTGATGGAGAAGAAGAACTGTATGTGCAAATGAAATCTTGTAGATAGGAGGGCCTGTTGGTAGGTCGAGTAGAACGACGAAGAGATGGTGTGATATCAGTTTCCTGATTGGTAGTAGAAGGTTCTATGGAAGAAGAATTGGTATTAGTATTTGGAGATTGTGAGATAAAAGGTGAAGGAAGGTTAATATTGGAAGTATCAAGGGGAGGAGTGGCAGCGGAAGGAATGAATATTGATGAATCAAATGAAGGAGAATGGAGTGGAAGGGAAATGGGTAAAGTTGAAGGGGAATTAAGGGATGGGGATAATCTGAATGGAAAGATTGTCTCATGAAATATGACATTCCTAGAATGGATGATTTGGTGAGTGTCAATGGTAAGAGCTTTATAACCTTTCTTACCAAAAGGATATCCAAGAAATATACATGGAATAGCACGAGGCTGAAACTTGTCTCTATTGGGAAATGTAGTGCTCACATAGCAAAGGCATCCAAAAACTCGTAGATGAGAGTATTGTGGGAGTTTCTTGAAGAGAAGTTCATAAGGAGATTTGTATGAAAGAATTTGGGAAGGAGTTCGGTTGATGAGGTAAGTTGCAGTGAGAATGCAATCTCCCCAGTATTTTAGAGGTAAATTTGATTGAAAGAAAAGAGATCTAGCAACCTCTAATAGATGCTTATGTTTTCTTTCGACTATGCCGTTTTGTTGAGGGGTATAGGGACAAGTGGTTTGATGAATGATACCCTCACGAGCATAGAAAGTAGTAGCAGTGGAACCTGAGAATTCCATGGCATTATCAGACCGGATTGCTTTGACTGAAAGGTGAAACTGAGTAGCTATTAGAGAAATGAAACTCTGAAGTAAAGGAAAAGCATTGCTTTTATTGGCCATCAAATAGGTCCAAGTACATCTTGTATGGTCATCAACAATTGTAAGAAAGTAAGAGAAACCATTGTAGGTGGTTTGCTTGATTCTCATTTACAACATACAGTCCTTTGTGCAATCTACCAATCACCAAGTGCTGCTTCATCAAAGGGTCCTGGACAAAGCATTGGTCATTAGTGAAGGTTATAGGAGTATGCAAATCACATGTGAGTTTATGGATGGATAATAAATTAAATTGGAAATCAGGAACATGTAAGACATTGTGTAATGTGATTGTCTTGTTTAGGTGAATGGTGCCAATGTGGATAATGGGAGCCTGCTTGCCATTAGGCATAGTGATGAAAGTAGGTGATGTCAAAGGTTCATAGGAAGTGAAGAAAGTAAGACAAGGAGTGATATGATCAGTTGCTCCACTGTCTAGAATCCAGGTAGAGTTCAATTCTGAAGAGAAAAAACACGCAGGCTTACCGGCCAAGAAAGCTGTATGGTCAGTCTTACCACTTTCTTGATGTGGTTTTTGAAGTAGGGACAGCAATTGATTCAATTGCTCACTTGATATCCCAGGGATATTGGTGTTATTGGTAACAGACGTGGCTGCTAGTTTATGGCCTGGAGGATAGCCATGCACCTTCCAGCAACGAGAGGTATAATGTCCTCCAATCTTACAGTTGTCACAGAAGATTGCTCCCGGAGTTTGAGCAGTAGGATAGCCATGAAGTTTCCAGCATTTCTCCACAAGATGGCCTTTGACTTTGCAATGAGTGCAAAATATAATTTTCTCTGAGTTTGTGGATGAGAAACGTGAATCTGGAGCATTTCTTGATTGATTCCTCTCGTGACTTGAAACAGATCCTCGGTTATGAGAATATAGAGCTGTGGCATCATCATCAATTGGCGTGGCAGATCTAATTCCTCTCTGTCTTTCATCCTGCAAAACTATCTTGTACACCTCATGCAGATTGGGAGAAGGATTCATCATCAAAACATTAGATCTAACCACATTATAAGAGTCATTTAGGCCAACAAGAAATTGAATGACTTGTTGATCCTGAAGAAGAGCAAGAATGCTGTCATTCGAGCCACAACGACAAATCTGATCTTCAACAGCTAAGTGATATTCGTCCCATAGCTTCTTTAATCGAGTGAAATAGGTGGTGATTGAAGAATTGCCTTGAGCAATTGAACACAATTCTTTTTGTATTTGATAGACATTAGTCCGATTGGATTTGCTATACCTAGAGTTCAGCTCTTTCCAGATCTGCATAGCAGTCTTACAAAACAGCACAGATTCTGCAATATCCTTTTCAACTGAATGCAAAAGCCATGAAATAAGCATATTGTTGCATTGTTCCCATTTAGCCATCAATTTTAGGTCAGAGGTAGGTTTCTTGCAATCTCCATTAACGAAGCCAAGTTTATTTTTAGCAAGCAGAGACACTTCAACTGACCTTTTCCATCTGCTGTAATTCGACTCATTGAGCAGTGTCGTTGTGAGCTTGAGCGACGGTGGATCGGAATGGTGAAGGTACAATTGATTGTATGGATCCGAAGCTTCTGGAGTTTGTTGCAGGTTCACTGAATTTGTTGCTTCATCCTCAAAATTCTGACTATTTGTGTCAGATCCATCCATAGTTGAGAAAAAAAATGAGAAGGATATGTTTCAGATTGAGAAGAATGTGTATGAGGGAGGATCGATCAAATTTTGCTCTGATACCATGTTACAATGTAACAATTGTAAGGAAAGAGAAAGAAGAGAGAGAGAGAATTGGATATAAACTGGAACTAACTTCATATGAGTTATTCAGACTGTATTTATACATCACCAGTAACCACTTTCAGTTACAAACGTGTGGCTGTAATAAGTCCAAAGTATAACAGACTCAACAGGGTAGGCAGTTGCATGCTCATATACTGAGATCAGATTTTGATATGAAATCTGATGTGTTTCTAAGAAGTTCATTAATTGAAATGTATGGAAAATGTGGCTTAGCGGCACAGGCATGGGAAGTATTTGACTTGACATGGCTTCAAGGAGGACAAAACCAGAAGAGGGATATAGTTCTTTGGACCTCAATATTAAGTGCCTATGGAAGAAATGGCTATTATACGGAGGTAATTAGAATGTACAAACAGATGTTGTCTGAGGGAATTGTACCAGACGGGGTGTCTTTTCTCTCTGTTATATCAGCATGTGGTCACACAGGGCAAGTGACACGTGGTCTGGAGTGTTTTGAGTCGATGATCAATGACTTCGGGTTGAGTCCCGGGCCTGAGCATTACAGTTGTGTGGTTGATCTGCTTTGTAGGGCTGGTGAGTTAGATAAGGCATGGAAGCTGGTCAATGAGCTACCTGTGGAAGAACAAAGTGTTTCCTTGTGGGGAGCTTTGCTTAGTGCATGCAAGGATTGTGGAAATGTTAGTTTAGGTAGATTGGTTGCTAACAAGGCACTTGAACTGGACCCTTATAATGCTGGTATATATTTGTTGTTAGCAAACTTGTATGTTAAATTTAATATGCGGGAGGAGATTCAGCATCTGGGTGATTTGATGAGGGAGAGAGGCTTGAAGAAAGATACTGGATGTAGTTGGATTGAGTTAACACATTGAATGTGAAATTACAGGACAATCGACATAATGTTTTCGCAGTCTCGTTTTCGATTTGGACGTAAGATGGTTGATGGAAACACCAATTTGCTACTGGTCAATTTATTTCTGAAACGTCCTAGCCTGTACTAATTTTATCACGGGTTGTACCAGTAAAATGTTGGGCTAACAATTACTCTAAAAGAGAGGCTGGAATAAATATCTTGCGGTCCTTAAGGTACGTACCGTTCAGTCACCACGGGACAAACTTGACACTACCAACTCAAGGATCAGTTGGGCGTTAGAATGCGACTTGCAAGTGATTCCTCCTAAGTGTCAATTCAAAAAATTGATAACATATCTGGTCCATACCTTTCCAATTTAGTAGAGAATTTTTGAAAAATTCTGGGGATCACTCAAAACTACACTTCACATGGGTCTGCTGCAGGTCATTTTCAATTCCCCTTGGATTCTCTGCTTATCTCATTATCTTACAGTTACAGTAATTGATGCCTGGAAAATATAGTTTTTTTTGCTAGTATGCAGCAACCCCCAAGTGAAATATCATCTTGACATAGGATTCCACAAGCTACTTGGCCTATGATTTATGTGCAACATTTGTCTTCTACTCTTCTAAGGTGAAATCATGTGAGTCTGAAACTGACAAACGTAAGAAGTGATTTTCAAAACTTCTGACAGAAAGTTTTGAATATCTGTCTTCTTATACATGTGGATTTCTGATCACAGCTACATGGTCCAATGTTGACGTTAAGACCAGTAAATCAAGAACCCATGTGAAGGACTGATTCGATGGACCCACCCATCTGATCAGATCTCCCTACTGCTTAAACCAATTTCCTTGGAGAGTCTATAAATACACGCAATTAGGTCAGCCTTTAAGCACCATTCCACACCCTCTTATTATCCACCCTTCAAAGCTTTCAGTTTCCAGTTTCCAGCTTCCAGCTTCATTTTTCCTTTGAAATTCATCATGGGTCTTAGGTTGCCAGCTGTGATCTCCACCACCAAGCGTGCTCTACGATCACAGTCTCCCACCAAGAGTGGCCAGTATGGAGTCCCGAAAGGCCATGTGGCAGTCTACGTGGGAGACGACGTGGACAAGAAGCGCTACGTGGTGCCATTGTCTTACCTGAACCACCCTTTGTTCCAGGACTTGCTTAGCAGATCAGAGGAGGAATATGGATTTAGCCACCCAATGGGTGGCCTAACAATCCCTTGTGAGGAAGACATGTTTGTGGATCTCATTGGCCAGTTGAGTTGAAAATTGCCGTTTTCCACTCGAAGTGATGTTCACTTCAGATTTTTTTTGTCAAAACCTGACTGTTTGGGATGTAGATAACATTTTTTACGGCCGTCTGTTATAAAGGATGTGCTGGTGATGTTTGTTCATCTTTACCTGGTTGGCTAAGGCTTTGTTTAGCCACAAACTAGCCTTTTCTTTTTGCAGCTTGATGGCATCAGAAAAGCTGTTTTTTCTTGTTAAGACAGATGGATGTATTGTATTTTGTATCATCAATCATATGTCCAATGAGAATTTAACTGGCTGGGTTTTGATTATTCAGTAAAGTTTCTATCGCATCTTTACTAGATTTAATGCTGCATCCATATATGAGTAATATGTAAATTGTGCAGAAACCGTATTGGATTGCTGATATGGCCCACAAAAGCAGTAAATTTAACTCGGTAAATTGGATGTGAAAAAATCTAGGCTTAATATCTGTGGCTTACATTGGCATTTCTATGTTGACGTGATTATATGAATTCCTTTAGTTTGTATAAATACATAAATTGACGTTCACCCAACAGTTAAAACTTGATAAAATGAGCATCCTACCTACGTATACATGTAACTGTCTTAGCTTGATGAACTTTACACTGAATAGCATAGGTCCTCACATGAATTTGCTGTGCATCCTTGCCCATTTTGAGGGATGTTTGTTTTCTATCCTTATAACCAAATTATGAACTAATCTACATTTTATATACAGTAATTATTGGTGGAGAGGAAGTGTGATTCAAGAGCTAGCCAAATGAACAGCTCCATGTGAAGATTTGGGGTTGTGGGTCATCCCCAGATTTCCAGGTTGGTGATTTTCATGAATTTCATCAGAGTTTAGAATAGCTTCAATACCAATAGTTGCTACGAAGACTCCATCCCTGGCATTTATTCCACAAAAGTCAAGAACGAGTATGTTATGAATAGAGAAATTCCAGCCTAGCAAGTAAACTCTTATAATTACATGAAGAAAGTACAGTTTGTGGGATCCTTGTTCCTATATCATTGAACAGTATGTGTAACTTTCCAAATCTGAATCAGTTTATACCCTTGATATAGTTAATCTCTTCACTTGATTGTGTGTCAAGTAACAGAAGTATATACACAGTATAAGGTCTAAATGACAGAAGCTCAGATCAATGGTGTATAGAAAAAAACTATAGCTTCTTGTTCTTCATGTCTCGGATAGAGGTGAAATATGGATCGGAACTTAAAACACAGGTTCGAACACACAGAACACTTCTCAGGGAGCCAAATTCCACCAAGAGAACCAACTTTTATGGCCAAGGCAATAAGCCTCTCAAAACAATATTCCCTAGATAACCGAAACTGAAGACCTAATGCCCTTTACACGGATATCCCACTCTTAAGTCACCTACAATATCTGATCCTGCCTGAAACTAGCTCTTCCTCGAACCTTCCAAGATCTTCTAGTAAAACCATACGAGGACCTCAATCGAGAACTGACCCCAATGGTAACTTTTCATCAAAGGGAATGGTTAGTCTATCCTGAAGCCAAATTCTTCGTCCGTGTACTTAAGTTCTTGGAATGAAGGATGGCTCGTGTATGTTATTGGCACCACACATATCTCCTTCTAAGAAGTGACTAAAATTTGAGAAGTGACTACAACTTGATGTCACCTACACTATCTGATTTGGGTAGGAAGTTGCATGTATGTTATTGGCCCGTAACATGCCACTTTGTGGCTTCTTGATGGTGTCTGTTAAGAAGTGACTACAATTTGAGAATTTTCTTGCCATTGGAGAACGTAGAGGAGATTGAGATAAGTGATTTTAGCTGAGAAACTCAGATTCCCACCCGAGCTGCATTAGAACCACCAGTCTTAACACTTGGCATTTAGGAAGAGCTTCTCCCACCTAGCCTGCACCATCCTTAAGGTTGAAGTTCAAGTGAGGAGTGTATACCCAACATGCGATATAGAATGCAGGTATAGCAGCCTGGGTGAAAATGCATACAATCTATATCCTGTGTTTGGTATGCCTTTCTTAATCCAAGCATATCCTTAAGGACGATGCAGTGCAGGTGGGCGAAGCTATTAAAGATGCTAACAGTTAAGGCAAAGTGGTTCTGGTGCAAGATATGACCTTTTTATTGTATAGATGACTAGTGTTACTAATATTATCTGTAGATCTCTCTACTTTACCACCGAGCACCGCTGTGGCCAAATGATGAAGCCTGTAGCACATATTCACATGGGTTTGTTCAAATGATCAAATCAAAGCTACCAACCTTGTTTATGAACAAGTTGCCCCACATGTTTCTTGTAAGTTAGACCTATGGTCACAGTTTGGCCGTGGTACCCAGTTCACTGATTTTTCTTCTGAGGTAGGTGTTGAGCAAGGAGTTTAATGCAGCAACAGCAACATATGAAGTTGCACGTTGCTAAAGAAGAAAAACTGCAACTGTAGATTGTCAGCATCAGTGACCCCAGCCCGTATTGTTTTGGTCATATGTCACAGTGTGTCAATTTCATTTGGTCATGCCAGTTAATCAGTGGAGCCTTGATGTGTGATGGCAAGGCAATATCATCCTGCCTAATATGTGATGATTTTGACAGCTTGTAATATTATAGTGCTTTACCTTATAGTCAATGGTGGATATCAGGTGTGAATGTGTTAGTTATATCTAACCATGCTCCTACTGTGATTGGTTGCAAATGGATTTTGAACGAAATATACAGGGTAGACAGATTGACTGAACAGCATAAAGAACTACTCGTCACAAAGGGCTTCATCAACTGGGATTATGTGCATATATATGGCCCTAGTATCGAACCAGCCTCAGTGAGATGGATTCTCTCAATGGTAGTAATGCATGGCTAGTATTATGGGTGGGTATAAATCCCGCAAATCCCGGTCCCGTCCCGATCCCGGCGGAATTCCTGCCAAAATAACATTCTCGTCCCGAAATCGTCCCGCTAAAACATATCCACGACGGGATACAAGTCTTTAACTTCTTCATCTCACTAAATTCGTTCCGTATATATTCTTTTTAATTTAAATATAAATAAATTGAATCCCTATGCCCAAATCATTAGATATATATTTAAATAATTAAATTATATAATAGGCCTAAAATTGACAAATTGATTGGGCTATTTGTTAATTGTTACAATTTGGTGTTTGTCCCCGATTATTAACATTTTATCAATTTTCATATTCTTTATTTATCGCTCACTTGTTTTGGATAAATATGACTTGCCAACTTGCCCAAAGTCAAATATTTCGGTTCTCATTTCATCAAATCCCTAATTGTAACATGACTATCAACTTCTCAAATCTCAACTATTTTCCAATTTTCACTTGTAGAAAATTAGAGCACCGCTTTTTAAGCCAATAAAATAGTTGTCACATATCCGATTACAAAAGATAAAGGAAAGTTGCCCTCCGTTACTTAAAAAACGATCGATGTGTAATTCTATTTTGGGCTTTTAATTTTTGGTTGTTTAAACAAAATTTCATTATGATTTGAATAGATTATGCAACATATTAATATGGATTATATGAAAGTTTAATATCTTAGGTACAATATACATGAATATGCTTGTGTAAATACGCAATGGTAAACACTATATACAAATTATAGGTCAAGCGGGATTGAGTTCGTTTTGTTGGGTTCAATTTAAAAAAACACATGACATGTCCCGATCTCATCCATGCACATGACATGTCCCGATCTCATCCATGCATGATAGCCGGCACGGGACGGGTTCATCTTGTGATTGCTTGTTGCTCCAAAACTGCAACCCCACACGCTTCTTGGACTTGTCAATTTCTATGCTTTCAATTTCTACACTTTAGTTCGAAATTGATTAGGATCATATTGGTTTGATAAAGACAACGGATTGAATTGTCGCCAACAGTCAAAGAAAAATGAATTCTTGCTGACGATGATGTATGAGGCCAAACCTTCATTTGCTGCTTACTTTTCTTATCCCTCAATCCTAATTGCCCAACAAGTACAAAAGTAGAATACTTTGATCTTAAATCTCTTGTTTTTTGGTCCTTTCAAGTCCAGACCCACAAATTTTATTAGTCATGCACTAGAACTGCACCCAAGGGTCACCGTTTATTCGGACTCGACTCATTTATAACCATACCTAAATTTTTAATCGAAATTTAAAATGTGTTTATATTTGACTAAGTTAAAAGGCGAACAAGTTCGAGTTTTTTTCACTTCAAGTCTGAGTAGATAGGCCAATACAATATTGAGATGGTAAATTGTTTGCATATATAGTGGAGAGATTGTGAGCCTAGTACACGAGGTATGTGTTGGACTTTCACGTATAACAATCCCTACAGTGTTAATCTAGTCATATGATTTGAGCTTTGATATGCTCATATTCACTTTGTTTGTAGATGAGCTTCACCTAAAACTTTAACCATGCTCGACCCATTTAAAAAGTAAATAAATTTGAATCGATCTTTTTCCAAGCCGCTTATAAGTAGCTCGGTTAATAAAGAAGAAAATTGGCCTCGATCTCAAGTAGACTTGTTCATATCCGGACTCGGTATGGGTTCTAGCCGGACTTTATAAAATATTAAGCCCGATTAGTCGGACTGAGCCCGAATACCGGGCCTGAAATGGTTGCCATACCCGGCCGAGTGGGCCGGGCCTGCGGGTACCCGTTTCTCTTTTTTTTTTAAAAAAAAAATTAATATGATTTTAATATATATATATATATATATATATATATATATATATATATATATATATATATATATATATAATATTTTATATAAAATATATTAAATTTATTATAATTATACTAAATATTTATATTCATACTTAATATTTATAATAAATATAAGCCAAAGGATAATAAATAGAGAAACACGTTATTGTTATGCTTTCTACATCCAATGTCGATATATTACATAACCGAAAAGTTAAGTGTATGGCCGTAAGGCGCCCGTTTTATATATTATATAGTAAAACGCATGTCGAATACGCTCAAAATTATTTTTTTCAAAAAACCAAACAAATGATTTTGGATATAGACGCCCTGTGTTGAGGTTAATTTTTATCGCTTTCAACTCCGATATTGGCCGATTGTGTCCAAAACCAAAACCACTTTTTCAGTAATTTTTCGTTTTACTTAAAGTTAAAAATTTGAGCGTCGTCTCAGTACAATGAAGTTGAAACTTCAACGCAAATCGACTGCGTTGAAAAAGTTATTTCCGATGCAGTGGGCGTTGAATTTGTTTTTTTCAACGTTCTCGACATGCGTTAAGTTGTACAGTTAGTAAATCGGATGTCGTAGATACAGTAAAATCCATCCCATAAGATATGAAAAATCCTAACAAATAAGCATATTAACTAAGAAACAAGAATGATAGACGGTCATAATAATTAGACTCGTTCATATCCGGGCTCGCACCGGACTTCATAAAAAAGTGTCCGTTTATCCGAACCGTTTTGGCAGACATATACATGTTTGGTCGGGTGCGCAAAAGGGTACCTTTTTCATAAAAGTATCTTTAAAAATTTGTTTTTAATATAATTTTTTTTAAAAATAAAATATATTCAAGATAGTTTATGTAATAAATATTTTATAACTATACTTAATATTTTATAATATATACAATGTAATTTTTATTTTTATCCAGGTCGGCGGGCTGAGATTTTCGGCCTAGTCAGCATTTCCCCTCTATTCATACCCGCCCGCTTTTTCGGACTTGACAGGTTGCCCAGATATGATCAAGCCTAATAAACTAATCTTACCCTAAGTTAACCTATCAAAATATTTTGGTTAAATAAAAAACTATCAAAATATTTTAATTTTTTTTACTGGGTAAAAACCGTAAAATTAACAAATCAATTAGATTAATTCATACTTCAATAATTACACCTAGATAAAGTATCAAATAAAAATTATGAAGTGACCCGCCGGAGGGTGCTTTACTTTTGCTTTGTAACGATGTGAGGGGTAAGACTATCCCCCATGTGCTGAATACATAGCCATTTTTTTATTTATAATAAGCGCGACTAGATGCGCGGAGACCACTGTCCCTCCTTCCTACAAAAAATAAATTAAAAATTATGAAAATTTCTTTTTCCTGATAAAAATTTCCTTAACTGGATAAAATACCTTAACTTAATTAATCAATTATTAAAATCGTACTTTTACTTACTTTAATTCTCGAAATACCTCTATATTATAATCTTTTTTTAATTAAAAATCCCTTTTAAACGTTTTTTTTTATATATAAATACCTTATTTCAAAAAAAAATTATTTAATTAATTTGTTTTTATAGATAAGTACCTTGTTTTTCTAATGTAATCTTGTATTTTTAAAGTGATCATTGATTTGTAATTGCATAAGATCCTTTTTATATAACTATAAAATCGTTTGAACTTTGAAGCACATATATTTTTGTAAAACAAATATTTAAGCATATCATTACACATTCTAAAACTTGTAATTAATAAAGCCAACACAATTATCTTATTCAACAAGATAATAGAATAAACTCAACGGATCGAAAGAAGGCTTATCATTCTCATTGATCAATGAGCTCTATCATGTATAAATACAATAAGAAATTTGATGTTCTCAATCACAGCTTTCCCTCGAATTCTTAGCACCCGATTGCGTATTTGGTTTATCGGATTCTGCAAATATGGGTTTTTGTTTTCCGGGTTCAAACACAGAGAGAGATCTCAGATATCATCCGTTGATTAACAAGATTGGTGAATTGTTTTACAAGAAGAGTCGAGCAGCAGTAGTTCCAAGAGGACATGTTGCAGTTTATGTGGGAGACAACGAATTGAAGCGCCATGTGATTCCTATATCGTACTTGAATAACCCTTTGTTCCAAGATTTGCTTAGTCGTGTTGAACAAGAGTATGGATTCAATCATTCCATGGGCGCTCTTACCATTCCGGTTAGGGAAGACGAGTTTCTTCACCTTGTGTCCCAATTAAGTAAGTGATCAGTCGGCGTAAATTGAAGATCAAGATAGAGAATTTAATCTAAACACGGACAATTCTTGTTGATAATGAGAATTTAGTTTAAAACACCACGATTCTTGTTGATAGACTTAATTCCTTTGAACTTGTGTTTATGTTAGAGTATATGCCTTCTTTTTTTTTTTGATAGATAGGTAAGAGGATTAGGTGGATTAGTTTTTAGAAATTGATTGACCTAAAACATCCTTGCGGATGAGGTCTTGAACATCTTCAGGAATAACGTTGACGTCCATCGAGAGATTGTGTCCATGCATGAAATATCAGAACACTTTCCTCAAACCTACGCTTCCTCCAAAAATAAAAACCCTACTTATACCGACGCCGCGGTATTAGATAAACATTGACCACTATAACATCATTTTATCAGCCTTGATTTTTTACCGATCCCATTCAAATTGTGGGATGCTACTTCATAAATTATCTCAATACAATGGATCCTTGATTCTGGAGCATCTTTTCATATGATAGGGGATCGCTCGCTACTCTCCTTAATCAATCCAGTCACCGTAAATCAATCCAATCACCAAATGTCGGATCAAGCTTCCTCTCCTTATAAGTAGTTCTCACACTAGTTTATTCCTTTTGATTTTTGAATTAACTCCAAAGCGGATTTGTTGGAAAACCGACCCTAATCATTAAGAGCCTAGTAAAGTTTGTCTCGTATGTTGCATATGGGTAGTGGATAACTAATGATTTTTCCAACTATGCCATGATGAAAAAGGGATCGAGGAGATTATTTATTTTAGTAAGATCTCATTTACCATTTGTAATAAGAGAGCTTATTGTAGCATCCTCATTTATTAAGTTTTTATTTGAGGCAAAATACTCGAGTGTTTGTTCAGAAATCCACGTATATATTCCATTGTTTAATTGTTTGTCCATCCCGAACATTCCACCTAAATCCTCTTTCAAATTTCGGTTGTAAGCTCATTAGTCTTTTCCATCGTCATGGTGTGTTTCCCAATTTTGTAGCACCATACGCGGCTTCCTTTTAGATATTTTTTCTCAATTACCTTAACACATATATTGTATGGTTTTTCCATAATTTTGCATATAAGTTTCATATGTAGAGCTTTGTTCATGTCTTCTGCTTTTCTTATTCCAACTCCTCCTGTTTCATTTGGTTTACAAATATTTTTTCGAGAAGAAATTTTCTATTAATTTGGTCTAGTTCTTTGTGAATGGTTTTTTGGAGCATGAAACTTTACGTAATGAAGTTAGATTTTGCATTCAGACTGACTTTTATCAAGATTGTTCTACCTTCATGTGAGAGGGACGTCGCTCTCCATTTGGTGATTTGTGGTCTAGATTTTGCGATGACATCTTCGAAAGTAGTCTTATTTGCTCTTCCGTTTATAGTGTTCTTTCACCCTAGGTATTTTTCCAGGCATGTGCTTGAAGAATTACCAAGGTTTTGTTGTAGTGTTCTTTTAACCAAGTTATCAATATTATTCGTGGTTTGAAAAGATAATTTTTTATAATTAACTTTTTGCCTCAAGATTTGGCAATAGTACGACAAAATTCCGAGCACTTGGTTGTAAGTTGGGGCACAACTTTTGGCAAAAACTATTATATCATCTGCAAAAGAGAGGAAATGAATTATTGAGCTCGCTATAGTGATTGGAAATCCAATCAATTTACAATTTTCGGTACTTTCTTTTTTAATAATCCTATCTAAAAACATATGCTCCTAAATTGTATAAGAGCATGGAAAGGGGGTCTCCCTATAAAACCCTTTTTGAGGGATGAAAATATTGGCAGGTTATCATTTATTAGGACAAAAAAAAGAGATACATTCTTCAATCCAACTTGTAAATTTGCTCGAGAAGCCAAACTTTCTTAGTATGGATATGATAAAGGGCCACTCTACCCTTCCGTATGTCTTTTTCATATCTAATTTGATTGCACATAACCATATTTTCCTATCTTGTATCTAAAACCATGGGAGATTTCATGGACTATCAAAATATTGCCAGGGACTGGTCTATTTTAAGTGAACACACCTTGTAGTGGATGAATAAGCTTTGGAAGTACCTTTTTCGGTCTACTTGTTAGGATTTTGACAATACTTTTATATAAAGTTGTGCATAGACTTATATGTTTGTAGTGGGTTGTCATGGAGGGGTTATCAATCTTTGACATCAACGTGAAGAACATATGGTTAATTTGTTTTAGGATTCTTCTAGTTCTATAAAAACTCTTAACTGTTCGGATTGTAAAATGACCTATAATATGCCAATATTTCTGGGAAATAACAGTTGGCATCCCATCGGACCCGGTTATTTATCAGTTCCAATTTAAAAACTTGTGGAACTGATTTCTTGGTCTGTAAATGGTTTGGCCAGTTATATGTTTTTTATATCAGAGATCTCTTGTTCAATGACTTCAAGTTGTTTGTGGAGTTATATTGCAGCTTTATATCTAGCTTTAGAATCCTCTAGAAATTCCTCTCAAATATCTTCTTCTCTAACTAATCAAAGCCATTATTTTTCATACTTGGAGATACATTCTTATGGTTTCTTCTTCTTGTTACTCTTCTATGGTGATATTTTGTGTTCTTATCCTCGAGATTGAGGGATTTTGATTTAGCTCCTTGTATCCAATATCTTTGTTGACACTCAATTAGACATTCTCTTTTTCTATAGAATTTAAGAAGTTTTGCGTTTTTCTGGTGTGTAAAGTTTATGTATACGTGAATTTGCAAGTTTTCAATTTATGTGTGTTTATATTTTCAAACTTAGTTTTGTTCCATGCTTTCAATTTATTTTTCAATAAGCTAATTCTCTTAACAAAGTTATACACGTGAGTTCCTTGGAATTGTGTTCGTCATATTTGTTTAACGATGTTCTCACATTCGTTTTCTTGTGTCCACATTAATTCAAACATGAAAGGCATATTATTATTTTTACAATGTGTTGGATTAGTAAGCTCAATAAAGATATGGAAATGGTCCGAAGTATTATACTCATAATTATTCCAAGTTAATATGTTTGGGTAAGCTTGAATTATGTCATATATTCACTTAAATTTTAGGAAATGTTTTTATATACAACCCGTATAAAATTAATGAGGTGGTTTACGAAACCACGTTAAATATCACTTCACGTGTTATTTATTAAATGTTAATGTGACGTGAATAAGTTATGTATATTAGGGTAAAAACTCTTCAAAAGTTGACATATATTCGATTTGGAAGAGTTAATATAAATTAGATGTCCTTTTTTCCCTTTTTTTTTGGCTATTTTTTTCCCTCCTCTCCATAAAAATATAACTAGTAAAAATATAACTAGTCTACATTTACACAGAAAAAAACCAAATATTCAGCAGTAAGAAAGACGGACTAGCAAAAATAACAACTCCATGTGAAGATTTGATATATGGTGGGTCAGCCTTCGATTTCCAGGTTGGTGAAATCCATTTTGTTAAATTTGTTTAATTTGATCGGAGATTTGGAATTGTTGGGTGATTGTGTAGTTCAGATTTATTTACGGATCATTAAAAGTTATGAATATTATTAAATGCATTTTTTAAGTCTTTCATATCTATTCAGGTAAAATTATTGGGGCGACGAAACATAAGCGGTCACCTAAATGAAACTACCGTCGTCTAAACGAGCCGTTGCCTAATAATAAGGTGACAAAACTAGAAACTGCCACCTAAATCCGTCACTCCGATTCTTAGGCTACGACCCAGCCTCTTCGTCACTAGAGAATGAGTTAGGCGACGGAGTGTTGTAATTACGTCGCCTGAATACTCGGAGGACGCTTGTGTTGCGACAAAATCATGCGACGGAATATTCATCGCGAGAATCATTACGATGATATGGTATTTGTGGCGACGGTTTGATCGAGTGTAAATCTGGCGTAGTGATATATTTTGGGTAAAATGTAGTAGTTGTTTGTAAACATTAGAACAGCTAATCTCTTGACTTGATTGTATATTTACATCGAACCAATATATATACAACACAAAGCTTTAGAAGCGTTTTAATTATGAGGATCTCAAGTGAGAAGTGACTGTGATGAACAGTTGTTCATCACATGGAATTGTTAGCCCACCCAAAGGATGACTAAAGCCGAACTCATCTTCTGCGTACTTGAGGAGCATTTGAAAAGAAGGATGAGTGAGGTATGTTATCGGCACCGTGTATCTCTTCCTTTCTACTCGCTCTACGTAAACCGCGAAGTGCCCCTTCGCGACTTCTTGCTGGTGTCCGCTAAGAAACGACTGCAGCTTGCGAATTTGCTTGGAATTGGAGAAGGACGACAGAAGCCTTGATCCCTTCATCATTTTTTGCATCTATTGAAGAATGTAGGGTTCATAATATGCAAAACCCACTATATATATATAATATAAAATGGGTTTTCAATATTATGAACCCTACATGACATGGATTTGTTGAGGGGATCAAATCACACATTACTAGCCTTCTTTAAGATGGTGTCCCACATGTTTCCTTTTGAATGAGACATACGGTGTCGGTCTTAGCTAGTGTTGGCCCGTGGTACTAGGGTTACTTGATATTTTGTTGGGTGAGGAGATTAATGGACCTTAAGCCATGTGAGGTTGCATTTTGTTCAAAACAAGTACAACCATACTTCATTTAAAGAGGGTCACCATCATTGACCCTATCGTTCAGTAGTTAAGATCAAATCGTCGTCTTGCCTACTATGCGATTGATGATTGTGACACCTAGTTTAGCCGTCAATGAAATTTTGTTTGTATTTGTGGGTGATCAGGAATTCTTATATATGTTATGTTTTATCGTGGTACTATGTTAATACCCGATGTTAGTAGGTAGATCCTCGCACTTGGATTGCATTTTCTTCTCCGGAATCCCGAGCATTACTGTATTAACCATCTATTGTCTTGATCGCCCCGAGCCGAGCCTAAATTTTATACTATCTTTAAAATGCGTTCATATTCGAATCCTTTAGAAATGAACGAGTTCAAACCGAACTTTTAATTAGCCAAGACCGAGTAGATCTGTTAAAATAATGCTCCTTAGAAGGTTTTTCTCCTTATTCTTGACAACAATAATCATTGCTTTTTTTGTTTTTTGAGAAACAAGGTAAGAGATTCGATCACCGTGAAACAACGGTGAAACGAGAGGCCGCTAAAAACGGCGGACGGAAAAAACCGTCAAGAGGGCAATACAAGCCAAGCCAAAAAACAGCACGGGAAGGAAAATAAGACAAAGGAGAACAACAGCCAAATAATCATTGCTTTTTTATTCTCTTCAACCTTCAAAAACATTTTTTTTCTATCTCTTTTTCTCTCTTCTCCTTTTACTTAGAGTAATTATTATTATTATTATTATTATTATTATTATTATTATTATTATTATTATTATTATTATATATATATATATATATATATATAGATCCTGACTCATATGTAAACAACTCTTATCGTGTGAACGTGTAAACACCGAATATATGTGAGTATATCACCGAATATATGTGACTATATTGCCGAATATATAGATTCAGGTCCGGCGAATCTTCTTCCATTAATAACACAGTTTTTTTTATCCTTTAATATCGCCTAATCTCAGCCATCTATTTAACGATGTAACGGATACAATTTATTCTCATTTTACATGCTAAGAGCTGTTTACATTGTAGATAAGAATTAGGAGGATTGTGAGTCATTAGATGAATTTTAAATCAAGGGCTCTCATATGCTCATCATTAATGACATTTTTGTATATTGACTTAAAATTTAGAAAAATACTCATACGTTCAAAAATAGTTATCAATGTTCATACTTTTATATATGATTGTTCATGTTTTTATACATCAGTGTTCATAGTTTTTTTATTCATCAATTTGTCATGTTTATTTATACGTTTGTGTTCATTTTATAATGTATAGATGTTCATTTATAACATATAACCACAAAATTTTTTAAAATAACTCATCACAAAACGTTAAAATATGATCATAATATGTTATGTATGTATAAAATTTATAGATAATTCATCGATGTTCATACTTTTATACGTCATTGTTCATGTTTTTGTTCATCGGTGTTCATACTTTTCTCTGTCATTGTTCATGTAAATATTATAGACTATTTTTCTATGAGGTATTTTGTCGAACAGTTTGTTTGTGTATACAATAAAATGAGCATATAGATGTTCATGTTTACATCAATGTTCAAGAGGCAACCCAGTTAATGATTATAATTATTATCAGTTAGTTCAATTCAGGATATAAAAAAGGTCCAAGTTTATAAATGTTTATATATCTAACATGGCATTTTTAGGAAGCCTCGTCCTTAACAAAACAATCTACATCACAACAGCAACAATGGAGAGCCACGAAATCTAATCAAAATCAGGAATTTGGGAGAAGAAGATCTCCACAACCCAAAGATAATCATATATGAATTACTTGAAACCAAGCAGCTGATCTTCTTAGCCTTTTCAACAAAACAATCTACATTACAGCAACAATGGAGAGCCACAAAATCTGATCGAAACCAGGAATTTGGGAGAAGAAGATCTCCACGACCCCAAAGATAATCATATATGAATTACTTGAAAACAAACAGCCGGCCTTCTTCCCTTTTTCATGGAAGCAATTAGCCTTGTGGATTGTCCTGTATTACAAATAGAATAAGAAATGTTGCATTTCGGTTTGGCATTGGAGAAAGTTGAGTACAAGGTTGTGTTTGGGATTGAACTCACTTCATGCTAATAAAAGTTGTAGGAAATGGAGTCATTTTTCGATGTACATAGTCTCATAAGGAAGATTGGTGTATTGTAGACTTTACGGCAATCTGGTTTTCAGAAGAAGAAATCATGTATGCATGTGTTGTTGTGTTTTGTTTGTGTAATTACCAAAATACCATCAATGATATCTTGTGTGGGAGCCTTTGATTTAGAACTCCTCCAATAACTCACGCTCCTTATTCCTATCTACAAGCCCTTAATTTACGGAACTATGCCCTATATATACACACAAACAGAGACGGTCATTATGAATTTGATACCCAAGTATATTATGATCCCAATATTTTTGCGGGTGAGATTGTTTAAAACTATTTGGTTTAAAACTTCTTCATCATGCTATCCCCGAGAGATGAACACTTATCTATATCTTATATACTTTAAAAGAGGCGCACTTACGCCACAACTAACCTCGCCATATTCTTTTAAATACAATGATTGAAATCTTTATTAATTCAGATCTTTATCCGAAAATAAAATAAAATAATCCCTAAACCAATATGCCTCTAAAGTCCCAATAATTTATATCTTTCATAACTGCAATTTTTTAAATCAGTAATTATTTTTTAATCTTAGAAAATCTAAAAATTATAAGCAAAATTTCAATTATTGGGATACTTACTAGTCACTTTTGTCAAAGTCTTCACAAGTTGTAATATTATCTTTTTTAAAAGCTAATGTTTTAAATGTAGCTCCCGGGAATAACTTTGCCGCTTTACATTTGGGACGGCCCATTGTTGAGGATACCCTCCTAATATCACCACATCCCAATAGACCTACTGAGTATTGGTTCTTTCACTGCAAATTTTGCTAACACTAACTATTTCCCGCTACATATATTGGTACAAGCAAATATTCCCGCTATTGATTTCATCCCGCAATGATCAACCCGACAGTTTGTTAATGACGTTTTGTCTCCTCCCGACTCACTCTCCACATCCAAAATTCTAGATCTCTCCTTCTAGTTCGGTTCCCTGTTGACAACTACCAACAAATCCAAGTCAGCAGTGAGAGCAAAATCAACCGAATGATCAACGTATTCAAGACACTAACACGGATCAACCGGAGACTTAAGTAAGTAGTGAGAGTGGATCGAATCAACCGATCGATCAATAGATCAAGACAAAAAAAATCAACTACCATGGACGAAGTCAACATTGGGTGGCACAAGGAGAAAGGCGAGGCGATGAGGCCGGCGTGCTCAACGACTACGACCGACTCCAACGAGTGATTCATCCTCCAGACTGCAGTATTCGATGTAATTGAGAGTGACAATCGATCAAATAAAAAGGATGAGAAAGAAGATACCTAGATAAAAAGGATGAGGAAGAAGATACCTAGCCACAAACTATTATTAAAACATTTATAAACAATAAAATATTGACATATAATATAAATATTATGTAATAGATACTTTATATATATATATATATATATATATATATATATATATATATATATATATATATATATATATATTTCATCACTATAATAACCCATTTATTATTATAAATAAAGGACGCGTAGTTATTGTCATGTCTCCTCGACACAAGTAACCTCAATTACTTTTTTCAACGATTGAAATCTATAATAATTTACATCTTAATTCAAAAATAAAATAAAATAAAGCCCTAAACCAATACATCTCTAAAAATCAAATAATTTATATCTTTCATAACAGCAAATTTTTAAATTGGTAATTATTTTTTTAAAAATTTTGGAAATCTTGAAAATTGTAAGTTAAATTGGATCTTATAAGTGACTTTCCACAAAATCTTCACAAATTATCTTATTTTTTCACTATTGAGTTTTTGTTAAATATTTCATCCATGAAGCCATTGAAACTTGAAAGTAATTAGTGGGTTCAATTATGATTACAAATCTTTTAATTAGTTAAATATATAAATTTTGTTTTAAGTGAATTATGTCCTTATCTATAGTCTACGGAAAATGAACTATCTCCTCTTCCATGAGCTCCGCTCCTCTTCCTATTTTCGATAAAATTGGAGAAGAATGGATTAGCTTTTTTGTATGTCAAATAGAAACTCGACCCCTTAATTTTTTTAATTAAAATTAAAGGTATAGACGTTGATTATTGGCCATAAAATATAAAACACGTACGGTGACCTAATCTATAGATTAGGAGGGAAGGATAAAATTAACAGAATCTATTTTTTATTTGCTATGCAAGTTTTTTTGTAAGAAATACCAGGGACTATTCCACTAGAAACATAGAATTGCGAGCGTGAGGGCACCCTTTAATTTTACATTGAAATTCGTTTTGGGTTTGGATGGGAGTTAAACCTAGTATCCTCAATTTGAGCAGTGTCAATTGGTATTGAATTTGGGTTTTTCTGAATTCAAGTCGAAGTGAAATCACAATTTACTCTAGTTAAGTGCATCAGGAATGCATTGGTTGTTGCCTACATGATTTGTATCAGGAATCTCTTGAACTTAACTATAAAATTGCAAAGCGTTTCTTGTGTTTGATAACATGTGACTAGATTTTGACAGCAGTTTAAATTTCCAAAACAATACCTTCCTGATGCAAATCATGTATATACAAATGATTTTCATTATCTTGATGGCCCATATATAAAGGTAGCAGTACAATTGTTCATTGTGTCAGATCAAGTTACTCCTAGGAAGATCATTTGTGGCAAAAGGCGGATCATACCCATGTATGCTTTCATCACGTAGGAACATATACACTCCTGCATATACAAGTATACAACAGAAAATGAGGTTATGCCTACATGTAAGCTAATATAAATTATTCTAAGCTTCTTTCAGAATATCAAGATGCAGAGGTTAGATTTACCTGCAAGTTAAAGGACGTTGTAATAGTTTCCGAACTATGCCGACGTTGTCCTGTGTTCAGATCAATTTGATGCTGACTTGAGCTCTAATCAGGATCAATAGAATCTTATCATTCAAAAGGAATAGAATTCATACATTGCATAAAATAAAGCTCATTTGAAATTATGTACTTACCACTTACGGCTGAAATCAATGATTTGTAATTGCCCAAGGCGTACAAGTTGTTCAAGGAACTGAGGAGGCGTCCGATCAGGGAGACTCGAATCGAATGTTAGGGATCTAAGATTGGTAAAATATCCCCAGTTCAAATACTCCCACAACAATAACTCGGGACAAAAGGTGACATATATTTCTTCCAGATGTGGTGATGTTAGATGCAAACTCTTCAAATCATAGCATTCAGTAATTTTAATTCGTCGGAGAGATGTGAGTGTTTCACCTGAAAAACTCATCATCCCTTCGCATTCGGAAATTGATATCTCTTCCAGAGATGATGATGATGATATCATGTGGCGTAACACCTCACCATCCGCAAAATGGAGCTCTAGTTTCCGAAGACAAGGACACGGAGGGATGGACTTGAGTTTTGGACATGCTATAATATCCACTTCAGATACAGGGAGAAATAACTCTTCTGCTTCTGATGTCCTCCTCCATCCCTTCAATTTGCGCAGATCACTCAATTCAAGTTTTTCCAAACAAGGGAAGAAGGTCGAGGCAGCCCCTTGAGTTACTGCTGTACAACTCTCCACGTACTCTAGTTCATTCAAACTCGTAAGAACAAGTTTCTTGAGATTTGGAAGGTACCTTAAGGGAGGTAGATATTGTAGTGCTGCAGCATCGTATAGAGTGAGATATGTAAGGTTATTTACGCTTCCATTATACCATTCTGGGATTCTTATGCCTGGGTACTCTTCTATACTTAGTATTTTTGGAGATACAGGTAGTTGCCAACCTTCATCCCAATTGTCTATATCATCCTCAAACTCGATCACCAACTGTCCTCTGAGCTGCAATCCAGCCAACACATCTAAACTGCTCCTTTTAACCCCCTCCATTCCCCTTGCTACCTTGAAATTACTCAAGTATTGTAAGCAAGTCAACTCCTCAAACCCGGACGGCATATGCTTCAGACCGGTGCATCCATCGATATTCAGATACCTCAGATTCATTAATTTCCTAAAATTATCCGGCAGTGCCTTCAACTCTCTGCAACATTCAAGAACTAATGCAAGCAAATTCACTAGATTGGTTATTGAATCGGGCAGACTTTCAAACGGGTTGTCAGAAAGATCAAGGTATCTCAAATGTTTTAGCTCCCCGATACTATCCGGAACCTTCTTAATGCACAACCGCCGCAAACTCAATGTGCGCAACGACTTAAAATTTGCAAATAGTTGATCTAGAGTCCCTTCAGAAATCGAACCACCATTCACAAATGTAAACGAGCGAATCCCGTCCACACTGAGCAAATGTAACGGAATAGCACTTGAATCATTTGTGGAATCAACAATGCTTACATGTCGTGCACAAATACTTTTGTCGGACGATGTTTTCAACACAATGCTTTCCTCTCCGGCTACATGTTGTGCCAAATCATGAATTAAATCATGTATTTTGCAACTTTCAATCTCACCATCATTCTCCTCAACCTCTTGAAAAAGACCCCTCCTTAATAAGTACATGAAATATAAATGACTTGTATTTTCCATTGATGTTTTAGTTTGATTATCTGACTTAATATATCCTAGAGAAATCCAAAAATACATTAAATTCAGTTTTTTAAGTTTAAAATCTTTAGGAAATAAGGAGAGAGAAGCAAAGCATTGCTTAAGATTTGAGGGGAGATGATCGTAGCTTAATTTCAATACGGGCATAATTCCATCCTCATGAATTTGTCCTAACCTTGAGAGCTCATGATCTCTAATGGACTCCCATTCTTGGATAGTATCTTTCTCAGAGAGAAGGCTAGCAATACTCCTTATGGCTAATGGCACATTTCTACACTTCCTCACAATCTCTTTTCCAAGCTCTACCCTTCTTGGATCTTTCTCATATCCGGGAGAAAAGGCTATCCTTTTGAAAAGATTCCATGAATCGTCTTTTGATAAGCCATCTAAAATGTGATTTTGTAATGCTTTCACACCCTTTGCAACTGATAATAATCTCGTAGTAACAATTATCTTACTTCCTTTTGCACAACCGCCTAACAAACCCATTCGCATTGCCCACCTATTACTATCTTCATCCCACACATCATCCAGGACAAGTAAAAATTTGCTACCCGCAGTCAACTCCCTAATTCTTGTTTGTAGTTGGCTGACACTAAATTCACTATAACTTGTTTCCCCACTTATAGACTGAAAGATTTTTCCAATAACTTTTTTTTCAGCACACTCGTCAGAAATGCAGGCAAACCACATCTTATCAAAATTCTTTTTAACCTCAACATCATTGTAAATCAGTTGGGCAAGTGTTGTCTTCCCCAATCCCCCGAATCCAACTATGGCAATGACAACTGGACCATCTCGCAGAGAATCATCATGTAAGAGCATTTCTAAAATGGCTTTTTTATCACCATCTCTACCAACAACACTCTCTGAATCTATAAAAGACCCCGGATCTTCTCCTCTCCTAACACGATTAGTCACCCCATCCTCTAAATTATCACATCTCACAAACCCTAATCCAGCCATATCACCAGAGATTTCAGTCAATTTCTTCCTAATAGTCTTAATTTTGTTGGCAATTGAGTTTCTAGAGATGATTGGATTTAACATAGAGCAACCAATTTGTACCTTCTTGGAGATCTTGTTGGTTCCCTTGTTCATGATCCGCTGTTTCAGCAGCTCCTCAGTTGCCACATCGTCGAACAGATCCTCAGCTTCGTACAAGACGCCCTTGAGCCTCTTAATCCAGTTTTTGACAGCAGCAGAGCCTTCTTGTTTCTTTTCAGCGTCAAGAAGCACGGCGATGATCGTTTCGATGGTCACCTGAAGCTTTTCGAGCTCACCCTTGGCTTCCCAAATAGAAAGCCCCTTTTCATATGCCATCATTAGTGCCGGAGAAGCACTGGCGGACAAAACTTGTTTAGCAAGGCTGAACACAGCTAATTCAGCCATCGATGTCGATTGATTGGTGATTTTTTTTTGTGCGGGTAAGTTTGTGATTCGCACCCTTGAAGATGATCACGTATATAGAGAGATCGGCGACGAATCAGTGTCTTCTCATGGTCCAGCACATAATGACACCGCCACGTCGTGGCACGTTGCACATGGGCCGCCATGTCTAATGAATGTGCTGCTCCATATTCTTTATCTGGTGGTCAACGTCATTTGGTCATGTATGGGCGGCAGCCCCATCCAAAGTCAAACTCCCTTGAGTTTTTTTTTTGGTAAAAAACTCCCTTGAGTTGATCAATGGAATTTTGTAACATTATTGAATTTATTGGTTTGCACGAATTAACTCCCTTTAGTTAATTAATGGAATTTTGTAACATTTATTGAAATTAATTGGGTTGCATTATTTATGGCAAAAGGTTTAAAAGTTGATATTTATTGAGTATTGTATACGTCCAGGCTATTTGGGTCAGGGCCAATTTACTAATCATGCCCATTTGTCCGTGACGGACAAATGGGCATGATTTATTAAATTGATCCCATTTGTCCGTGACGGACAACTCCCATATATGTATAAAATGAAAATGTTTGGATTAAAGTTATAAAATTTGGTTTGTTTGAAAGAAATTTAATATGATTTTGAAACTTTTGTTAACAGAAAGTTTAAATGTTTTCAATAACGTCATTTAGATTTGATCGTATTTATGTTTAAATTTCTTAAAAATGTAACATTGATCTTGAAACTTTGATTCCTTTGTAATTGTTATGTTTGTAAGTAAGTTTGGTTTCTTTATTGAAAGAAAGTGTTAATCCTTTGAATAAAATATCTTTGATTTGATCTTCTTTTGTAAAAGGAAGTTTAAGTCCTTTCAATAACATTACCTTCATTGGATCGTAGATATGTATGATATGAAGTTACGTTTATTTCTTGAAACTTTATTTGTTTGTTACGAAAACTATAAATTTTGAACAAAAGAAACGTTTATTGATAGGAAGTTACGTAATTTTGATTAACAGGAATTTATAATCCTCGCAATAAATTATGTTGGTTGATATTTTTTTATCTCATTATGTTCTTTACAACTCGTTATGTTCATTCAAAGATCTTACTAAATTAAAATTTAACGAAAATGTTACTACAGGTAATTAAACTCATTAATTTAATGAAGTTGTACACATTATTGGTTGATCTAAGGGTTGAAGCAAATAAATATATGTTGTAAATACCAAGGGTTGAAGCAATGTTCTGTCCGTCACGGACAGAATGAGTTTGTCCGTCACGAACAGAATGAGTTTGTCCGTGACGGACAAACTCATTTTGCCCTATTAAGGACAGCCACGATCTTTTCTTTCCCTTTCTTTCTCTTCCTCTTCCTTTCTTCGCCGCGACGAACACCTACGACGATCTCGCTCGATCTTCGGCTGCAATCTCTCTCAATCTCTCTCCACATTTCTCGTATTCTCTACTGCTATATAAGGTAAGAACATAACTTTCTCGTTTTAGTTTCGTTTAAATTTGTTCGTTTTAGTTAGGTTTAGGTTTAGGGTTTAATTTGTTCGATTTGGGTTGTTTTAGAGAGGTTTAGGGGCTTATATGTTACTAAAATCGATGAATATGAGTTAGGGTTGAAGTTAAATAGTTGTTTTAGAGAGGTTGATTGAGCAGATCGCGAACGCCATTGTTGGCGTTCGCGATCTGCTGAACGAAGAAGACGCTTGTCCGTCAACGGACAAGCGTCTCCTGTCCGTGACGGACAAGAAGAAGTTGTCCGTGACGGACAACTTACTTGTCCGCTACGGACAGTGTAAGTTGTCCTCTACGGACAGCTTACTTGTCCGCTACGGACAGTGTAAGTTGTCCGCTACGGACAGCTTACTTGTCCGCTACGGACAATGTTAGTTGTCCGCTACGGACAACTAACATTGTTTTTTCCCTTTTTTTTGAAATTTGTTTTTTCCCTTTTTTTCTTTTCCTTTTTATTAACATTTGTTGTTTTTGTTTGCAGATGGAAAGGAATCCAAACAAGGACTCCAAGAGGTTCAATGGATTGGGATACTTCAGGAAAGTATTCCACAGTGGCATGCGTTCTCTGAGAGGACAACGGGATGTCCACTCTAGACACGAGGCACGAGAGTCAGTTCCTTACTCTGGAGTTGAGGAGCAGTTCCCGAAACAGGAGTCGGGAGTCACGCGGCGTAGTACATCTGGTATTGCGCGTGACATTGCTCCACTGAGCCCTCCTCACCATGCTTTTAGCGGAGCCAGACATAGCTCCTATACTGGAGGTGGTGCTTCGTTTGGTGCCGGATATTATTCTCAGATCGAGGATCTGAGTGCTCCTTACCAGCAGGAGCAGTAGTTTGCTCCTTCTTCTTCCCGACAGGAGCAGCAGGATGCTCCTTCTTCTTCCCGACAGGAGCAGCAGGATGCTCCTTCTTCCCAGCGGGAGCAGGAGTATGTTCCTTCTTCTTCACAGCAGCAGCCTGCAGCTGAGAGGAGACGCCGAGGGAGGAGGCCACCTTCGTCAGCTCCTGTGGAGGAGGTACTTGAGGAGGTACTTCCTCGTGCTCTGGGCGATCGTCCTAGACCAGTACCTCCTACTCGGCAGGCCTTTCAGCCCGATCTTCGAGGTCCTTGTGGAGGGGGACCTCGTATACCAGAGATACTCAGGAGTTTCCAGGCTCACACCGCTCTCCACGTCTGGCATGGCATGGTGAGTACGCAATAAATATGTTTAATAAATGCATCTTTAATGTTATAATATTTTTAGTTATATATTAAATTTCTTTTTCTATGTAGGATCGTGATACGCTTCACTATCATACCAGAGCCAGCCAGTTGGACGCCTGGCCACTAGATGAGGAGGCTTGGTCCGGTTTAGCGTACGCCAGTGGACTGACCCATCTGCAGGGTCTTATGTACAGGCATCTGAATGTGCGTCTACTGGACGCTTTTATCGAGAGATGGCAGCCCGAGGTGAACCAGCTGCACATGCCTTGGGGTGAGATGACCATTGCTCTTCATGATGTCCGGCTCATCCTAGGCATTCCCATATCCGGGATGGCGGTTACTCAGGTGATCGCCAGAGCTGATTCTGCCATCAGAGTGTAGGAGTTTTTTGATTTTACCGATGAGCAGATGACTGCCGGAGATGTACGTCGTCGAGGGCTGTCACATTCCTTTCTACTGGATCAGTGTGACGGATATTCACATCTGTATCCGACGACTGTAGCGTCCGGATGGTTGTTGTACCTGCTGGGATCGACGCTGTTCACCGACAAATCGCAGCACAAGATTTCTCCAAATTTACTGATATTGGTGGAGGATCTTGATCAGGTGATCACTACATCCTGGGGTACGGCGACACTCGCCTACCTCTATAGGCGTATGGGCGAGGCCACTAGGATCGACTGTCGCCAGATGTGCGGTTGTCTCACGCTGCTACAGGTAAAATATATCCTCTATACTCATATTATTATTCTCGTAACTTAATTTGTATTGTTTGTCTAATTTTTATTTCTTTTTTGTTAAAGGCATGGATCTACCTTTATTTTCCATGCTTTGCACCGGAGGTTGACGAGGGCTGGAAGTATGGGATGCCTTGGGCGTCGAGATTCGAGATCAGGCCTGTCAGGCGGGACACCCGTGATTATAGACGGATGCTTGACGAGATGACTGTTGATCAGGCAAGTCCACTACATTTGAATAGTTGTATTCTTTTTGTCAACTAACGTGTTTATTTTCTAACAATGTTGTCTGTTTTTTAAACAGGTGAACTGGCAGCCATACGGCCAGTTGGACTTCACTGATAGAGAGTTACAGCGTTCGTTGTTTCACGGGCTGTTGACTTTCATGGACATATCAGAGCCCTACGATCCATACAGGAACATGAGGGCTTTTCGATACGTTCAAACTATTCCGCCTCCGCTGATACAGCCTGATTATGCCATTAGGGTCGAGGATCCGAGGAGCTACAGAGTTGGCTATCCTCGAGGTAGCTGGGCGTGGGATAGATGGGAGCACCATCACGTCACAGTTGAGGAGATGGTTGCACGTTACGGCCCTGGATATACCGCCACCGACGATTATATGGCGTGGTATACAGACCGATCGCACCGGTTTATACGCCCAGGTGCTCAGCAGATCCCTCCACCTCCACCTCCTCCTCCACCTCCACCTCCACCTTCGACCTTTGACAGCCAGTTGGACCCTTACGATTACGCTACACGATTTAGGGGGTATATTGGTGATCCTTCTATCCCTCCTTCCCTGCATCAGGACTTACGTAGTTATGTAGATTATTTTCCTGATCTCCGAGATTATTCTTACGATCATGGACAGGGTAGCGGTACTCGTCATGACGATGACGAGTAGGCTTGTGTATGCACTTTTTTTGGGTTTGTATTGTGTATTTAAACTTTTGAATCTTATATCTACATTTTTGTGTATGTTTAAACTTGTTTCGTTGTATGTTTAAACTTCGTACTTAACTTTTTGCGTTATATTTAACTAAATATAAACGATAACTATATAAGCAAACTTAACCTTAATATAATATAAATGACTAAACCTTAATAAAATATGTCTGATCGTAAAGTTAAAATTAACAAGTTAAACTAAACAAGATCAACGAAGTGTGCCAAGATATATCCGTGTTATTCGTTCATGTTCTAAATGTAACTCCTTCCACCGAGTGAGGCGATGAGCTAATCTGACTTCAATACCATCAACCGTGTCGTTACGAAAGTGCGCCCAAGTTTTAAGCATCTCTGGTAAAGGACAATCCTCTTCAAGTGTTAGCTAAAACAAATAGAAAAATAAAACATTAGTACATATATGTTGTGAAGAACAAAACCGAAAATGATAAATGAAAAGATCTTAAAGGACATACCCTGATGTAATGATACTGGTTGGGAACTATTGATATATGGATCTCTGGAAACTCTAAGTTCGAAGTAATTCCTCCTTCTCGACGATATAGTGGAACATATGTGTAGTCGCACCCACCGTACGCTACAACAATACACTGCAATGCAGTGGCAGCTAAACACCCCATGTCCGTCACATTAAACCAATATTCTGGTGGTGCAAAACCGTCTCCATTCCATCCAAGTGCTTTAATCATCTCATCGATGTTACGTTGATGACAAAAACCCTCATACAACTCGCGATGAGAAAGGAGCTCTGCTAACATCAGTCGCCTAATCATCCGCCATCCTTCGTTTGTGTCTGTGTCGTAGATTGCATGATGTAGTGCTCTGAAACCACAGTTTCCATCCCCTCTAACATTATTCCAACTGATTACATACTTTTTCATCCAAATGCGAATCGCCCCAGGCCACTCTACTAAAATATCAGGGTTATGCGTGGATATACTTCTCTTTAAAGGTGTTTTGGATGGTAAATCGGTATTAGGAGATGGACTTGATACTGGAATAGGAGATGGACTTGATACTGGAATAGGGTTCTTTGGAGGTCGACCTCTTTGTTTTTTGGGTGGGGTGCCTGCTAACTCCCAATCGGATGGCAATCTTTTGTTTGGACTGTACTTCGGTCTTCCTTTAGTCACAACCCTAGCAGGTTCCCGCAAACTGGTCCTCTCCGGAAAAGCAGTTTCTATAGCTTTATTTACAACATCCAACTGTCGAGTAGGGCTCAGGTTTGGAAAATCTTTCTCGCAAAATTCCGTCATTAAATTTCTTGCAACTCGACGCACGTCTCGTCCTTTTTCTGAGTCCGGAACCACGTCATCGATATCTAACTTTTTCCAGAATTCATGCACATCTGTAAGAGGGATAGACATTCCTTTCTTCATATAACCCCAAATAAAGTGCATACACGGCAGACCATGAGTCGTCGGAAATGAACATGTGCACGGACCATCGGGCTTGTTAGCACGAGCTTTATTGTACTCATCGATAATAAGTAAAAAAGCTTTGAGGGAGATGTTGTGGTGCAACGACTGAAATTGTTTAACACAAGAAGTCCATGTGATCTTTTTTGAAATGCTCTCGTTGAACGAACCGAGGATCTTATCCAACTGAATCCTCATCAAAGAGTGATAGAACCTGAAAATTGTATCCAACTTCGCAGAATTTGTTTTCATGAATTGTTTCAGAACAGAGTGTGCAGTTTCTGCCCTGTTGAGAAATAAAAGAGTTAACGTCAAATCGGGTAAATAAAATTTTAAATTGCTTTGAAATACGTACCTATTCGTCGTGTTACTTTTGAAGTTCAGATATTGATCCGTCCACGCGGAAACAATTCGTCTTTTGTAAGGATCTAGCCATTGCGTCCTCACATATTGCAGGAGATGTCCTCTCCTCTTCCACTTGTCTTCAAGTTCATTTAACCGTCTCTCGTAAGACTCTTCCGTTTTGGATGTAAATAAACCCGAGTAACTATTGGCAAATATTCGAGCGAGTTCTTTATTCATGTGATTATTCCTAGCCCTTCCTTCAATGTTTTTGAATATGTGACGGCGACATAAAAGAAACTGGGTTTCTGGGAAAATACGATCAAGTGCGTTCATAAGAGCCTTCTCTCGATCCGTCACAATTGTAGTTGGTGTCCTCTCGACGCGCCTACAAAGCTTTGCAAGTTGTTCAATCGCCCAGACATAATTCTCTTCCTTCTCCGTGGATAGAAAAGCACCGGCAACGTTAAAGTTCAGCCATGTCGATGTAAACCCAATAATTTCAAAAAATGGCATCTTGTATCTGTAAAAAAAAATAATATCAAAGCGTTAATTTTACATACATAAAAAAAAGGACATCTAACGGAAAAGTAAATAACTGTGAAAGCTTACATGTTGGTGTTGTATGTTGAGTCCATTACTAATACGTAAGGGAATGCTTTAAGGAGGGCAACCGATTCCGGATGTGCGAAAAAAATGTCAGTAACTTCACCGTTCTTGTTTCCCCTATTCTCACAGAAATAGCCCTCTTTACGACATTCGAAAAAGAATTGTTGAGCGACTGTCCTTTGATCCAAACCTTCTTTACATAATTTTTGCCTCTGGTTGTAGATTTGTCTCATCCTGGTGTTGTTATCTTTATCAATGCTCAAAGCACTCGCAATTTGGGCAGGGGTGCAATTACTGGTCCACATGTTCTTTACTAACTTCTTCTCCTCCTCGTTCATCCTTCCCGCTAATGCATGACCCTTCAAATTTCTTCCAAGCTTGTGGTTGTGGACACCACACTGCACGTGAACTTTCCATAAACCTTGGTAAGTCTCAAAAACCTTAATCATGAATTCACATCCGCTTTTCTTCGTCGATGAATTCTTTCTCTGAGCTGGCTGAACTTTTTTTGGGTTGTATGCTCCATATTTCTCGCACGACAGCCATGTCTTTCCCAAACTACCGAGGACGGACTTCTGTACTCGACAAACAGAAAAAACCATTTTATTTTCCTGTCCCACTTTTCGAACCCATCCTATTACCTCCTCTCGACTATTGAAGTTTATGTCGGTTGTGAACAGGCTAGAGTAATCATTATTCGTCGCTTTTGAGGCGGATGCATTTACGCCATCTGTTGATCCTTCATCAATGCTAATATTATCAACGTCCGCATCTATCTCCTCCAAACCCTAAAAAAAAAAATTTGGTTAATCTGTTCGACAATTGTCCGTTACGGACAATTGTCGAACAGCCGTAACGGACAAAAATATACGTAACAATCAAATTCAATCCAATCGATCAATGGTTAAATATCTAAGTTCAAACACGATTAATGATTTCAACTTTAATGATCAAAATAAACAAAACTTACCTCAAGATTATCTTCGTCTTCGTTCTCAAAACTCAAAGATCTTTCTTCATCATCAATATCATAATCTTTCTCGTATGACATTGTTAAGTTGCTTTTTTAATAAGAATAGACTTTATGAATAGATGGCTGAATGAGGGTTGGAGGGGATTGACTACGGTTTTTATAGGATGAAAAATATTGATTTAGGGTTGTTAAATTATGGAAAAAATAATATTATTTATCCAAAGATAAGATTTATGGTTTTTAATTTATGGAAATAAAGATATTATCTATCCTTAAATTATATCTTTGGATAGATAATATATTTATTTACATAAATATATTAGGGAGAATTTGACATACTAGGCTTTTTTGAGTTTTTGTTTAAGAAAGTGTACCCCTAATTTTTTACTACTTTCATTTAATAGTAGGTAAAAATTATTAACCCTTCTATTTAAAAAGAAAGAATTAATGATGTTTGTTATTTGTTATATAAGTATAAGTTTTAAATTTTAATTACTGAATTTGTTTTCTTTTATTATTTTTTTTGCCTTTTTTTTAATTTATTTTTTTATTTCTTTTTTATTTTCTGGACTGAATTTCTCATACCAGAAATTTTTCTTACCAGAAATTTTTCATACCGGAATTTTTTATACCAGAATTTTTCACATACCAGAATTGTATTTTTTCACATACTAGAAATTTCTGGTATCAAATTTTTCATACCAGAAATTTTTCATACCATAAATTTTTCATACCAGAATTTTTCATACCATAATTTTTCACATACCAGAATTGTATTTTTCGCACATACCAGAATTGTATTTTTTCACATACCATAATCAAATATAGTTGTTAAGAAGATTTTACATACCGGACATTTTACATACCAAAATTTACATACCGGAATTCACATACCGGAAATTCACAAACCGGAAATTCACATTCCAGAAGTGGGGTATATATTCTGGTATGAATTTCCATACCAGAAAAATCATACCAAAATTTTCTGGTATGAAATTTCATACCAGAATTTTCTGGCAGGATTTTCTGGTATGAAAATTCATACTAGAAAATTCATACCAAATATCAAATACCCAATGTCATACCAAATACCATAAATTAATAACAAATTCAAAATTTAACCCCGGCCTACAATTGCAAACCAGTAAACTTATACATTAGTAATAAATTAAAATGGGTTTGGTGCACATGAATGATTAAGAAGCATTAGAAAGTGTCCCTATAAACTTTACAAAAAGGACCCTCCACTGTCTCATACCAAAATCATGTGCTTCTGTACATCACTCTCCTTTAATGACGACTGCGTTGGAAATGATGGTAAGTTTCTTCTTCTTAGCTTTTGTTGTGAATTCCTGTAGTCAAGTTGCTAACCAAATAAACTCCAGCTATAGATGAAAGTTCATCGTACTTTCCATCCTGATATGTGATAAGTTGCCTGCTGGAACATTTTCCAACAAGAAATAAAAATTACAACCATAGTTTGATTCAAAAAAGCTAAGATAAAAAGATGCAATTAATTACAAGGTATAAGCACTCACAAGAGGATGAATTTTGGCTATTTAATATGTCCTCATTGACAAACTAAGCTAGAGTTGAGGAAATTTATATAACAGTTCGTAGGAATTAAGAGAGATATACTACAATTCGAAGGATATAGCTTAAAGCAATTAACATTCGAACTTGCACGAGTGAAATGGAATTGCTGATGATGGTACTTGTTGGTGAAGGATTTCAAAGACGTAGATTGTTTTTAGGTGCATGAACATAATCTGCTGTATCATACTCAATCGACCAGAAAAGCCTAACAAGAAGTTCAGATTGTTCGGGTTCGACTTAGAGGCGTCTGAAGAGAGCGGGGTTGCCATTGAAGGAAGTGGAGTTGTTGGGAAGAAGAAGTTTTATGAGTGTAAGTTCTGTCATAAAAAGTTTGGTAACTCTCAAGCCTTTGGTGGGCATCAGAATGCTCATACGAATTGTTTGGGATTTGCAAATTTTGATGTGTCTAGCTTATTTTTCCATCTAGATCTAGATATTTCCGTAAGGCCAAATCTAGATCCACGTTGCTCTAAGCATGCCTACATACCATTATATCCTAGGTAACTTGACTCCAAATGACTAAAGATTTACTCAGTACAAACAGAAGAAACAAGTCCACTTCATAACCTCTCATCATAGTAAGTTAGATCAATATCATCAATCTACATCTAAACTATTAAAACCATACTACCTATAATCATATCCAAAACAGCAATATCAATGTGAAGTAGTGAACTGTGAAGAAGCATTGGTATACACCATTTATCATTGAGACCAAATTCCATAAACTAACACATAGAAGTACCTTTTCTCTGTGCAGTTGCTCATTTTCCTCATCTAACTTACTCGCCAATGATTCCAGCTCGACCTGCTACGCCTGAAGAAGCACTGGTATACACCATTTATCCGGCGCTCTTCAACTCCTACCCGCTCTTCATCTCCTACCTCCGCCCCTAGCACCTCCCGGAGTCCAAACCCTTCCGCCGCCGGAGTCCAAACCCTTCCGCCGCCGGATTCTAGATCTAGATCTGGACTCGTTGTTGGTTGATGACAACCCTAATTTTAGACCTTGCAGCAACAAAATCGAGAAGAACTAGAAGAAAAAGAAGATGAAGAAGAAGAAGAAATGAGAGAAGAATCGAAGGACCAGAGAAGAAAGGAGAGAAGTTACCTTCTCAAAGCATGTTTTTGGAATGGAATCGGCGGTGGTGTGAGAGTAGGTTTGGGATAGAACGGTAAAAAAAAGCAATTGGGGTACATTTACTAGAGTGTAAAATAGAATTGGCCTAGTTACTATTCTAAATATAAAAAAAGCCTACTTACTTAATTAGCCCAATATATTATCTATCCGTAAATAAGATTTATGCTTGTTAAAATAAAGATATAATTTATGTAAATAAGTATATTATCTATCCGTAAATAAGATTTATCCAAAGATAATTTTTTTTATTTAATTTAAAATAAAATAAAGATATTATTTATCCAAAAATAAGATATATTAAAATAAAAATATTATATTATAAAGCTTGTCCGTGACGGACAAGATACGTTTGTCCGTCACGGACAACCTCTATTAAATTACTAATAATGCACGTTTGTCCGTGACGGACAAACGTGCATTATTTGTAATTTAAGTATGCGCTAAATAACAGCGGCCATTGTATATAGGCGGAGTCCGTTGTGCATAAGAGAATCTTCAAACTATTTTTGAGTTTCTTAATTTATTTTTATAATTTTATCTCTTTTTTAGCTCATTTAAATAAACTCAATTCTCCATCTCATATTTACATGATAGTTTTTTAACTTACACCCTACTTACTTTATGTTGCCTATATTCATTTATTTATGTGTACGTATCAGTTGTTATTAATTAAAAAAATTTAAGTATAATAACTTTTTAATACATTTTATTAGATAAATTTCTAAATTTGTGTTCATCACTTTAAAGTATTAATATTTTAAAAAAATTTTATTAAAATAAATTAAAAATATAATCAATATTAATGTCTATAGATAGATAAAAATATTTTCTAACTAAACATAAAATTTTTATTTTTATTTTCATTATTTTTACTATATATTTTAAACCTTCAAATTTTTTGTCTAATATTTGAATTAAAATTTTAAATAACTCATCTACCTCCCTATTTATAGCAAAACTTAAAATATAAAAAAAATAAAAAAAAACTAACGTAACAATCAAAATATAAAAAAAATATTAAAAATAAAACAAAATTTTTCTTTAATTTATGTGTTTTGTGCAAAAAATTGTCAGATTTCATCTCTTGAATAAGAGTCTTCTCTCCACTTATTGTCTCTATTCCCACACCACCTTCTGACATTAATTTTTATTTTTTAAAAATTAATTAGGGAAGAAACTTAGGGTGTGTGGGATGAAGATGCTCTAGTCATCCCAATGCTAATGCCATTCGGAATTTCTTAGTTGGCATTACAATTATAATATATTTTTATAAATATTTTTTTTTAATTGTGTCAAGTGCAATACAATAATAAATTATTATCAGATGAGAATTGAACAATTCACATGTTATAAAAACTAACCGAAGTCAAGTAATATTTTTCACGACGGTTGAGTGTTATGAGAGAAGGAATTAAGGGTGGGTTCGACCGGGTCGTCCACTCCGGTCAAAAAAAAAAAATCATTTCTAACTTCTTGTCTCATTTGGTTAGTAAAAAATTAAGAGGATGAGAATTATGGAGATGAAAATGGTAGCATAACTTCTAATATTAATTTCGTAATTTTTACTCACAATCATATTCATTTTACTAAACACATATTTCACTTATTTTTATACTCATCTTTTTAAACAGTTACATCTTCTTAATTTTCCATCTATATAATTTTCTTTATTTTCATCTTCATCTACGTAATCTTACTTTACAAAATTGACCATTTGTACATCTCTTTGCATAGAGTTGTACCAATTCTCAAAAAACTTTAAACATACAACTCCCCGGTTTAACGCATATATTATTCACCTAAGTCCCATGGTCATTGTAATATTTTTGCTTATACAAATTCAATTCTAATGGTAGAAGAAATTTTCAAAACATTAAATAATAACTAGATACCATTAAAAACATATATTCATAGTGTTTGAGACATGCATACATAAATTGACCGTCCGCTCGAGTGACCCCTCCATTAAGAGGGCCTTTAATCCCCGTACACTCCTCTAGGAATAATTTAGGGCCTGTTTACCTTGCGGGTTTATAAACCAAATGATAGTTTATAAACCTTTGCTGATTTTGTGGAACCGTTTACATGTGTATGAGTTTTTATGTGAACGAGTTTATTTGGGTTTTTAAACCCGTAAAAAATAACCTTCTCAAGATGAGGTTATTTTTATTTGGGTTTTTAAACCCGTATAAACCCATTTAGTTTATAAACCCGAATAAACTCAAACCCTTAGTAAACAGGCCCTTAGAGTACGTCCAACCTAAGGTTGCATCCATGCTTGCCAAAGTATGCGCCTATTGCAACATAATGTTTATCGAATACCGAAAATCCCATAATCTTAATTCATGTAGAGATTTGTGAACCGAAATCTTGTTTATTTCATTGATTAAGTAGTGTTTATATATATAAAAAAATAAAAGATAACCTCAATATACAACTGATAGGGTGCACAAGCCCACATGTGATTAATCTCAACCGTCTATTATACTAATTTGTGTGTATACAAAGGGTATGTCTAACATTACAAAGGTCGATATGGGATTTATTGTTTTTGGAAGTTTAATGTCAGACTAAAATTGCATATATTGGAAACCTGACATGTATGATGTATCGAATCTATCAATGATTACTTCGTGCTCTAAATCTAATGAAGATTTGATGATTGGTTGGACTTTCAAATTGTGGGCTTTTGGGTTTAAACTAACCGACCAGAGCGAAGCAAGCATGAAAAGTTGACGACGCCGGCAATCTGAATGAGGACGGTGAAGTCATGTAACTTCAATTTTGTTATCTTAATTTGTAACAATTTGCCAAGCTTATTACTTTGGCAATCTAATTGAGTTGCAGTTGTGTTTGCTATAAGCCACAAACATTAGTATTTTGGTGTGTTTTTAATTTTGAAATTTAATCAATGTTTGGTATGTAAAAAAGACTAATGTATAGTGTTTTAGGATGTGTTTTGGAAACATTCATAAATTTTACGGCTTACATTAAAACACTAGTGTTTTGGACCCAAAAAGACAATTGCCCCTTAGTTTTTCCTTATTACAAGTCATAACACAATTTTATCCTAAAACACTTTGAAAAAATTGGTGAAATAGGGCCCTTTTTGTTTAGTCTAGATTAACTAGGCCCCTAGTATTATCCAACAAAAATATAAAGATAAATAAAAGTATTAAGAAGACAAATTAGGGAGAAAGTTGGGCACTTTAATAAATCCAAAATAATAAACTACCTTAAATATTGAAACAATTTGAAAAAAAGGAGACCGAATGGGAGAGATTCTCGCAATCTCTATATGAGTAGTTACATTCGTCAATCACAAACACAACTGCTTTACTCTCATTTCCATCTCCATTGAAGGGCGATTCAAGCTCTCATATTTCTCCCTTCTAGGTATCATCTTTCTCCCTTCTATTTTGTCTCTATTTTATTCTCCATTGAAGCCGATGCAAGTTATCGTTTCTATCCCGCTCCATTGAAGGTCGGTTGTATCCATCTCCATTGAAGGCCGCTCAAAACCTCTTCACAAGTTATCGTCTTCTCCGACTACCAAACAGGTACATTTTCTAACTCGGATTTAAGTTTCTTGCGACCTATTACAGGATTATGTACCCGATTTTGCCAAATCAAACATTTATGTATCGCATGTAGTTGCTAATAAATATTATGTACTAGTTATGCATCACACATAGTTGTTGATAAATATTTGCTGATAAATATTATGTACTAGTTATTTAAATAAAGCAAATAATGTAGTTGATTGCCACCGTATTATGTAACAACAAGGAAGTATCAGCGGAAGAATTGACGTTCAAACTTTTATATGTAGTTGATTGCCACCGTATTATGTAACAAATCGATCTATATCAACGAACTTCGAAGGACACAAGAGCATAAACAATGGCGTCCAGATTTTACGATTAATGGCGCTTCACATGATATCCCCCAATTAAAGGAGATTGTTATCATTTATTTCCTTGTTTAACGGTTTTCTAATATAATTACAATCTTTAATTACGTTAATTGATAAACTTAAATAGGACAGAGAAATGTTTTGAGGATCTGCAAAATCTTTAATATTATGTATAATAAATCTTTTTAGTAAAATATAAAGGGCCTATTTTATCAACATATAAACAAAAGGGCCTAGTTTATACACCTTAATACATAAATTGTCTACTTAGTCAACTCATCCAAACACTTTTACACTTGAAAAACACTAGTTTAAGTCAAACAAACAATAATTAGTGCTTTTACAACACAAACACTCCCAAAAATACTAAAAACACTAAACACTAGTTTTTCTCAATGGCTTAGCAAACACAAGCTTACACCTTACTCTATAACTAGCCATATTCATGAAGGAAGAGAGAGTTGTGGGTTAAGTGGATACACCACAGGTATTTGAGGATTGTGGAACTGGAGGATTGACAGCCAATAGGAAAGATTCGCCTCTGATTAAGGCTATGTTAGCTGGCCATGATTCTATGAGCAGAATGAGGAGTGCAGATATGAGCATGTCGTAGACATGGGAGTAGGCATTTTAACCAGCATCTTAGTGCATAGCCCGTGTATTGCACGGATATTTGTTAAAAATATTTCTTCGTATTTTTTATAGGGATGATTAACATCTAATTTTATTTTCCTTTAATAAAAATTTTGGTTGAAAGGAGAGAGGGTGGTCTCCGTGCATCTGAATGCGCTTCTATTAATAAAAAAAAATTGGGCTAAGTAGTAATCAATAAAGGGATAGCCAGACCCCTTAAGTAGAAAAATAAAATTTCACCATACCCTCTAGAGGGTCAAGCAATACATTTAGGGTCCGTTTGGTTTTACCTCCAGAAACGAAAACGGAATGTAAATGAATCTAGTCCATACATATACGGTATATCCTTGTTCATGAAATTTTTTGTGGTTTGAAGTAATTGTAGTAGAATTTGATTAGTTTTGAATCTTTTGATACTCTATTAGGAAACAAAATGGGGAAAACAAATGCATTTTGCATGAAACCACAAAAAATGATTTCAAAAAAAAAAAATTCATAAACAAGGTACACATATGAACTACATTCATTTCCATTCAATTTCCGTTTCCGGAGTTACAACCAAACAGAGGCTTAGTCTAACGGGAATATAAAAGTATAATAGAAAAACAAAAAACAAATCTAAGACCAATACTTAATTGTCTTGAGCCCTTGTAAGGATTGACCAAATTTGAATTTTTTTAATACATGTTATATATCTACAAATAAAATATTAAGAAAATAAAATAAATTTGTACTTATTTTCCAAATTACTTGCATTGTCTAATATTAGATATAAAATAATAAATATAATTTATCGTTTAAATTATCTATCAATGAGATTTTCAAATTATTTATGGTACTTATGGATAAAGTTGAGTAATCAAGAACTTCCGGTAACATCACCTATAATTTGAAAATCTTTACAATGAAGGGCTCAAGACAATCAAATATTGGTCACCAAGAGTCCAATCGGGCAAGACACGTGTTTTTTTTCTTGATACAAACCCTTCATATCGAAGACATGAAACCGAAAGCGCATAAATCTCACCAAGATATAAATATGAGATCGACGTCGGCGTAAAAGAGGCATCGGTGGAGGTGACAGAAGGAGAGTCGATACGAGGTCGCTTCGCCACTACGGCGTTGTTGAGACGAGCAACGACTTCAGTAGTTTTGAATTTCACCCTTTTCAAAATTGTTCATATTGATTTAAAGCAACAATTTTCATAGTGTGCTGAATTAAGAGCAAGCTCATGAAGCTCTTTTTATTTGCAATGGAAGAATTGAAGTTGGTGCGTTGCCTATACAAATAGTTCGTTAGGAGACCAGACATAGAGAAAAGAAAATTAGAAGTAGGAATAAATAGGCATCTATTTACCTTGACATGTATAATTAATACTCTTTGACACAATTATGAACTTATAGTTTGGAACAATTATGAACTTTAGTACCCGTCGTTTAAATTATCAGAACGGTACCTCACCTATTGAGCTCGACCAAAGATTAGTAACTGAATTACTGTTCACACGTTAAGTTAACATATCAGTGTTGAAAATCTGTAGTAATGTAAGCTTTATGTCTAAGGTAGGTCAACAATTTTGCCCCTGATACTTAACATCGATATGTTAACTTAACGTGTCAACAGTAATCCAGGTACTAATCTTTGGTCGGACTCAATAGATGAGGTACCGTTTTGATAGTTTAAACGACAGGATTCTAAAGTTTAATTAGTCTAAACGACATGATTCACATTAAAAAAAAACACTAGCACTACATTACACTAATTAATGATAATTTACAAACGATAACATTATTTTACATGTTGTGATTCATAACGATAGTTTACAAAATTTAACGTTCTTTTACATGTCGATCACAACAGACAATTAACAAAATATAACATTCATTTAATTGTCGATCTCAACAGTGGAAATGTCATTTAACTGTCGATTACAAAAGATAACATTCTTTTATTATTTTATTACTATTATAATTCTTATCAATATAAAATTATAATTTATATATATATATATATATATATATATATATATATATATGTGTGGGACGGAAAGTCTTTGTCCCGCAAGTTTTTCACGGGACGGAACGGGATACACATTTTTTTTTCAAATTCTGCCGGAATCGGGATAGGACGAGATTAACCGGGATTTATGTCCACGCCTAATATAATTGATTGGGTAAATTTTATTTCAAACTTAATTTTTAACTACCGAAAACTATAAAATATTTCCTTTATAATAAACCAAAGAAAAATATACTTTTTATTATAATAGTTAGGAAAAAAATATAAAAATAATCAGATATAAAAAATAATGTATAATCAAGTATTATCAAATATAACCTAGTATTAGGTAAATGTTCAGGTACGGCCCTCTTTTTGCGGTACGGCCGTACCGCAGGGCGACACGTGTCCCGAAAAAAAAATAAATAATTTTTTTTTTGTTTTTTTTCTCTTTTCTGAAACGATTTTTTT
>BSUD01000131.1:127023-191492 GCA_033239045.1 Fagopyrum esculentum
AAGTTTTGAACTATTACTTTTACTCGTTTTTAAAAAAAAAAAAAAAAATTTTTTTTTTTTTTCGGGACACGTGTCGCCCTGCGGTACGGCCGCACGGCCGTACCGCAATAATGGGCCTTACTTGAATAATACCCATATCATAATTGATAAATATATATATATTTCAATATAACCCATCATTGTGCATACTTAACTTTTGAGAGTCCATAAAATCGAACCTACGGCAAGATTGTTTTTTTTTTTTTTCCTTTCCTTTTCTGAATCAACGGTCTAAAAGCTTGGCTCTTAGACATTCCACTCAAGAGGTGGCTAACTCACCCACGTCGATTATAAACTAATACAATAAGCTACAAACATAAGCTCGATCAAAATGGATAAATTGCTTGATATTAGCGTAGATAAAGGAAGACTTGAACACGATTCCACAACACTATCTAGACAACATGTATGGTGGGTGAAGGAAAAAATTGCTTCATATTAGGCATGCAAAAAGATAACGAGAGTCTTACTATCTATTAGATTACAACTTCACATGGATTTGTCCTTTATTTCTTTTTATCTCCATAAATCAAGTGATTGATATCTCAAAGTAACACCAAGTTGCAACATTTAAGCTCAAAATGGATAAGACATACATTAGGTGAACTTCTTTTGCTCTTAATTTTTGTGGATGATGGGACCTCCAACAAAAGGCTAGCACATAGGGTACAATGACCTCAATCAAGGATACGCACGTACTTGCCTAACCAAACAAACCCATGTGATTCTCGACTTGATTGATAGTTTGCCAAACCCATTTGGAGATGACCACAGAATATGGAGATTTAGTTTGTTTAAATAGCAGATCAAATTGGCCTTCCGCCAGCACACAAAAATATCCCTTTCAAGAATGGCTATAAGCTTATGTTCTGCTAAGCAACTTCTCAAGCTCAAGGCTGTATCAAAAATTCAACAGAAGGTTCCAAAAGGCCATGTGACAGTATATGTAGGAGATGCCGAGAAGAAGAAGTATGTGGTACCGATATCGTATCTAAGTCATCCTTCGTTTCAAGAACTGCTCAAGTTTGCCGAGGAAGAGTTTGGTTTTAGTCATCCCATGGGAGGGCTGACCATTCCGATCAAGGAAGACGCGTTCATCAATGTCACGCACCGATTGAGTTCTGCGTCAACATGAAGAGAACATCAGTAGTGAATTGTTTCGTAGTTTAGGCACAAGCTGATGTAGATCAACAGTTAGTTTACTGTCAAAGAGGTTTGAGGGGTAATCTTTCCTTTCGGTTAGAATTCTTGGAAGGAGATGATTCCATTGATATTTGCAACAATGAATGTGTGTGGCAAGTTTCAAGTCATATACAACTTCATTCGATCGTTGCTATCACAACAAAATGCCTATATAATCCACCGAATCCTGATTATAATCAATTTATAAGGTTATATTACATCACAAAACTCTTATTGGGAGCCTTAATTCCACATTTAAATTGGGCATGTATTTGGATTTGGAGTGGAAACCGTATATACATGCTAGACTCTAGTGTGAAATTTCAGTTTCCGCAATGGGACAAGGCGTAAGTTTGACACTTCTATCGTTCTACGAGACTTGAGGTGAATTCAACATATATATTAGGGTGGACACAAATCCAGATTAATCCTGTATCGATTCCGTCCCGATCTCGGCGGGACTTGAAAAAAAATGTGTATTATGTCCCGTCTCGTGCAAAATTTGCGGGACGGGACGAGGGACCGAGACTTTCCATCCCGGTTAATCCCGTCCCGTCTCGTATATATATAAATAATATTTTGTATTATTAAAAATACTTATACATATGAATAATATCTACAAGTTATAATTTTATATTGAGAAAAAGTTATAAAACACTAATGCAACACTAAATTGGGGAGCTGTTCCGATACGGCCTATAATTAGGGTAGGACCGTGCGGCTGCGTGTGCAGCTGACACATGTTAAAAAAAATATTTTTTTTTAGAAACGAATGAAAATTCTAGTTCAAAAGTTATTAAGGATAATTCATAACTTATGAAAGGATAGTTCATAAATTATAATAGAATAGTTCATAGTGCAAAACTTATAAAGGATAATGCATAACTTATAAAATTATAGTTCATAACATATAAACGATTAATTTATAAATAATTTGATATAATATATTAAAAAGTAATAGTTCATGAATTATATGAGAATAATTCAAAGTTTATAAGAGAATAGTGCAGAATTTATAACATGTTAGTTTAAAAAAAATTGAATTAATTAGGGAAATAGGACCCCTTGAAATTCTCTTTTGCAAACTAGGTCTCTGTAATAGCTAGGATTTCCGAATTCTAATTAATGTTGATTAACTTAATCTTTGATAGTAATTGGCTTATAACTCGCGTAGATTTCGCAAATGATGAGTAAGAGTCCCACCGTTATGTTCCTGGCGCAATTTTGGACATTTGGGGAAATTTTTACTTTTTCCCCCGGGTAATTATTTTTACCCTCCGGTGTTATTTGGAGCATTTGGGAGCTCCAATTAATAAAAATGCAGCTGAGAGAAATGATCAGGACATCGGATATGTCCTAGATATGAAATAACATGGAGAGGCAAAACGGCCAAAAGAGTCGCTATTTCGTTTCTTAGCGGCTAAGAGAGACGGCTTAGGAATACACGTTTTCCGAAGCAGTTGTGTAATAATTATCCCTACAATATTCCAGATTTAATGTTCCAATCTCGATAAGTTTGGAGAAAGAGGTGACCCGCCTTTTGATCGGTTAATGGATAATTATCGACTTTACTAAAGGATAATTATCGTCTTCACTATAAATAGCGGAAAATCCTTTATTAATTCATTTCCTTTCACGTTTTCTCGTAAAAACTCTGATTTCTCTCAACCTTTAAACTCAGATCTACTCTCCGTTTCTAATCCGATTTCAATTCCGTTTGAGTTTCTGGATTCCTCTCTTCATTCTCTTCATAACGGTACCGAGTTTCTGCATTTCCGAGTATATGGAGGGCTGGTCGAGCATATATGTCACCAGGACGGTTCCGTCGCTCAGATTCCGATGAATTTGATGATGTCCATGCGTAGCCTGCGTCGTTGTGATTCCGAATCTTCTTTCAGATCGTCAATCGGGTTAGTAACGAATAAGTTATGAATTTATTCGTTTTCCGTACTGCGATTTGGCCTAAATTGACTTTAGGCTTGTCAAATAGGACAATTAGAAATTCCATTATGGTCGTTATATTATTCTGGTGATTATGGGTTCTTGTTTGATGAAATCTGATGACAGGGGGTTTAGAAATTGCCTGCGGGCAAAACGTTATTCTGACGAAATCTAATTAATTAATTAAAGGTTAATTAATTAAATTAGGATTAAAATTGAGATTGAGGAATGTTGATTAGATACTACCTTGAGATTTGAAGAATTGTGAGCTATGTTGAGATATTGAGGTTTAGTTGGTGGTGAGGCTTATAGATTGATTATGATCCTTATGGATCCCTTTGGGTCTAGGTGTGACCCCTTTGATGAATAGAGGTTGATATATCTCTGTATGTCTTTTTATAGGCCGTGTTGTCCCTCCAGTGTAGAGGTGATCGTGGTTGATTTTGTACGAGGTTGAGGTAAGTCCGTAGGACTTACTTAGCTACCATCCCTATATTGGGTGTTTGCATGAGTGGTGTGTGCTTTATATGTTTGCTATGATAGCATGAGTTGTCGTTTTTATCGACCTATGTTCTATTGACTGCCCCACTGCGTGGCTGTGATAACCTTTCCCTTTCATCCCGCCGTGGAGTCTGGGAGGTTCTCTGATGTCAGGCCAGACTGGTTTACAGGAAGGGCGCAATCCACTCCCATAGGGTACACGGATTGTGTGACCGATACTCGTACAGCTGGACATTGTACTCAGAGGCGGGGATGTATCGGTCCTCGTGTCACATACTTTCATCTATCTATATACATATACGGTTTTTGAGTGAATGGTCATTATATAAAGATAATAAATGGGTAAATGTGTGATAGCATGCTGATGTGTTTATCTTTCATGATTGTGCTTGTGCTTATGCATTACCTCATATATGTATGGTTAGCTAACGGTTTCATACCGTGTTGTAGATGTTTACAAGTTAGGCGCTACTGGGTGATCTGGCAGGGTGACAGGCCGAGGACTCTCGTACATTAGGTGGTTGGTTTGGGGTTGTTATGTTTCCCCTCCTGCGTGAGGATGATCTTTTGTACCTCCTATGTGAGGATGTCGTTTTATATACTCGGCTATGTTGTTTTTTTTCTTTGGGTCGTACAATTTATATTGTTTTATGTATTTGTTTTATATCTGTCAGTGCCATGTTGTAAGGTCCAGTGAACTTGTTGTCAGGCTAGGGTCAGGATCCATTGTGAGATCCTAGCCCAATGTGACATCCCGAGTCTCGCGGATTCGGGGTGTTACAGAGTTGGTATCAGAGCCCAGCTTGACAACAATGGCACTTGCTACCTGCAATGAGGTTTGATAGGTAAAATAAACAAAGCCCACATGGGATCTAACGTTTTCAAAGGTTTTGGTTTTAAGTGTGGTTTTGGGATAGAATGTACGAGAAGTCGTCACCTCTGCCATGAATCTCTGCAGCGTAGATATGTATATATATATATATATATATATATATATATATATATATATATATATATATATATATATATATATATATATATATATATATATATATATATATATATATATATATATATATATATATATATATATATATATGCGGCTGTGGATATATTTACAATTGCAATTGTGAATTGCAAATACAAATGAATGAAAAGGCGGCTACAACCTTCTTCACTTACACATTCATATATAATATATTATATATATATAATAGATGAGTAGTGAGGACTGCTGCCACTTATCCTATCTCCTTCATTTGTAAGGTTTCATTTACAGAGTGAACAAGCGAGAACAACCGAGCGAACGTATTAACCAATCTTCAACCTTCCATAATTTGTCCATCTTCGATCCATTTTCAGATCCGTTTGTATCAACGAGTCCCTTATCTTGTACTCTTCAACGTGGTACCAATTTATTTTCCGTTTGTTAGCTTTTTGGTAAAGCTTCCGTTTACCGCTATCGGAACACCGACAGACCACCGCAAGTCATCAAACGTAAGGTTTCATATTGTGCTCTTACTCCCCGTATCGCCAGGAGTCCGTACCTTCTTCCGGATCGTATATCGGGTTAGTAACGAATAAGTTATGAATTTATTCGTTTTCCGTATTGCGGGTTAGTATAAATTGACCTTAAGTTGGTTAAAATGGATAATTGGAAATTCTATTATGCTCGTTACATTATTCTGGTAATTATGGGATTTTTAGTTTGATGATGATATAATGAGTTGGATATATGCCCTAATGTGGCTTTAAGGTTTAGCATACTATTCGAGGTTATAGGATGTATATGATCCCTATGGATCCCTTTGGGTCTAGGTGTGACCCTTTGTTTGATAAGAGATGTGACATCTCTTTATGCCTTGTTATTAGGCAGTGCCCTCTCTCAGAATTGGAGGTTGTTGTGGTTGAGCTGAGTACGAGGTTGAGGTAAGTCTGTAGGACTTACTTAGCTACCATCCCTATATTGGGTGTTTGCATGAGTGGTGTGTGCTTTATATGTTTGCTATGATAGCATGAGTTGTCGTTTTTATCGACCTATGTTCTATTGACTGCCCCACTGCGTGGCTGTGATAACCTTTCCCTTTCATCCCGCCGTGGAGGCTGGGAGGTTCTCTGATGTCAGGCCAGACTGGTTTACAGGAAGGGCGCAATCCACTCCCATAGGGTACACGGATTGTGTGACCGATACTCGTACAGCTGGACATTGTACTCAGAGGCGGGGATGTATCGGTCCTCGTGTCACATACTTTCATCTATCTATATACATATACGGTTTTTGAGTGAATGGTCATTATATAAAGATAATAAATGGGTAAATGTGTGATAGCATGCTGATGTGTTTATCTTTCATGATTGTGCTTGTGCTTATGCATTACCTCATATATGTATGGTTAGCTAACGGTTTCATACCGTGTTGTAGATGTTTACAAGTTAGGCGCTACTGGGTGATCTGGCAGGGTGACAGGCCGAGGACTCTCGTACATTAGGTGGTTGGTTTGGGGTTGTTATGTTTCCCCTCCTGCGTGAGGATGATCTTTTGTACCTCCTATGTGAGGATGTCGTTTTATATACTCGGCTATGTTGTTTTTTTTCTTTGGGTCGTACAATTTATATTGTTTTATGTATTTGTTTTATATCTGTCAGTGCCATGTTGTAAGGTCCAGTGAACTTGTTGTCAGGCTAGGGTCAGGATCCATTGTGAGATCCTAGCCCAATGTGACATCCCGAGTCTCGCGGATTCGGGGTGTTACAGAGTTGGTATCAGAGCGCAGGTTGACAACAATGGCACTTGCTACCTGCAATGGGGTTTGATAGGTAAAATAAACAAAGCCCACATGGGATCTAACGTTTTCAAAGGTTTTGGTTTTAAGTGTGGTTTTGGGATAGAATGTACGAGAAGTCGTCACCTCTGCCATGAATCTCTGCAGCGTAGATATGTATATATATCTGTGTGTACTATGGATTATGTGGATGTATTATATACATATCGATACCTATGGCATATATATAGCCTTATAAGATTAGGTGCGTATAACCTACAGATGACTCAGACTAGAGTAGTATCTTTAGTGGGATGAGGTAGGGGTACACCCCCTCTTTCTCCAGTGGTGATAAGTTAGGGACCAGTTTCCGCTGTTGTTTCGCCTATGGCAAAGAACGAGTTTGAAGAGGCTGATCGTGTCTCCATGAGTAGATCCGAGTTTCAAGAATATATGTAACAAGTATATGAAGCGGTGATAGCCGGTAGATCCACACCGGATTTACCAACAATTGTGAGATCAACTAAAGCTTATGGATCTGGAAAGAAGTAGTGCACTGAATCAGTTACTAGAGAAGCAAATATGATGAATGGTGAACCAAGTCAGATACCAGGACAACCAAGTGGTCCTTTGGCCATGAAGACGACTGGCACGGAACTACAGTGTTTTAATTGCGGGAAGTTTGGACACCGGCAAGGTGTGTGTCCAAAGGCACCCATAATATGCTTTACGTGTGGTAAAGTAGGGCATAGAGCGAAGTTTTGTCGACAGGGCAAGGCATTGCCTTTACAGGTTCCCTTCAAGAGTGAGATCATTCCAGGTGGACGACGAAGGTCGAGTTACCCTTCAGTTGCACATGTTGCAAGGATGGGATGATTATGTTTCAGTTGTGGCTATCCAGATCATTTGCGTTTTGTGTGCCCTTTGGCACTGATAGCTTGTAACACTTGTGGTGAGTTAGGTCATCTGGCCCTTTCTGTCATCACGGTGGTGTTTCTTCCCAGCAAGACCTTCCTCTTTCCGGTGCAGAAAGAGTGGAAGTGGAGGCTATAGTGATGACCTCAGTGATACCTGAGGAGCATGGATCTGACATTGAGTGATGATATGTAGAGGAGCTACGAGTGTTAGCTGTTATAGGTACCCTTCTCGTTAATGGTTTACCATGTGGAGTTTTGCTTGTTGTGAGTGCTATGCACGTCATGTCTTTCGATGCATGCATTAATGGTTGAATTTTGGTATATAGTAGAAGGTGGATTTTCCTTTATAGGATTACCTTTTTGGGTCTGAGATACCCGTGAGATGCGTGTTTGTTCCCTTATTTCAGGGACCCGTGTATGATTGCAGACTTCTTTGTCATGTCGTAGGTGCATGAGGAATTCATTATGTGTATGGTTTGGATGAATAGATATCATGTGGTGTTAGCTTTTAATAGTAAGACTATTATAGTCTTTACTGAGTTGAGTTAAATAGAGGTCTTCTTAGGTTAAGACCTTTGAAGAGACGGGTTTGTCATAAGGAATGTACGAGCACTGAGCTGATAGAACAGGGATGTGACGCCTTCTAGTGTTATATCATGAAGGAGCGAGATAGTCCAACATTGGAAGGTATTCCAGTTGTTTATGAGTTTATAGACGTGTTACTGAACCGTCTAGCTGCCACCTCAGCGGAGTGTGGACATTGTTATCGAGTTGAAGTATGATACAAGATTGAATGGGAAAGCCACACTATATGGTGCTTGTTGAGATATTGTACTGATAACTTGAAAATTTGATTGAAACGGGCTTCTTTTACCCTAGTAGGTTCCATGTTCCGTATTGACGACCTGATGAGTTAGCTTCAAGAAGCAATTGTGTTTTCAGGATTCCTTTGTGCTCAAGATATCCCTAGTCATGGATGAGAGAGCAGCATGTGTATGAGATAGCATCCCATACCCGTTATGGACACTACGAGTTTGTAGTGATGTCATTTGGGTTGACAAATGTTTTAGTAGTTTTTATGGAGTTGATGAATAGTATCTTCATCGACTTCCTTGATTAGTTGGTAGTGGACTTCATGGATGACATGTCGGTATACTCTCATAGCAGAGAATAGTAGACCGATCGTCTGAGGACCGTTTTGTAGATTTCGAGAGATAGAGGGTTGTATGCTATGCGCTCTAAGTGTAAGTTCAGATGTCAGTGGTAGCCTTTTTAGGCCATGTTGTCTCCGCCAGTGGGATCATGGTTAACCTGGCGAGAACTAAGTATGTTGTAACATGGGAGATACTGATGAACATTAAGGAATACGTAGTTTTCTCGGCTCAACCGATTGCTACCAATGCTTTGAGGAAGGATTTTATATGATTACGTATTCATTTGTGAGTCTTTTGAGAAGACCACCATAACTACGTGATGAAAGCAGTGTGTCTATGTTCTGAAGAGTTGAGGAGGCATTTGACCTCTGCTTCCATTCTGTTGTAGTTAGAAGATTTTTAGGATCCCGTGATTTACGGTGATACAATTTCAGCTAAGTTTGAGATGTGTATTACTACAAAGGAGTAGGGTTATTGATATGTGTGTTTACAGCTGAGAACGTATGATGAGAACTACTCGACTCATGATTTAGAGTTAGTAGTGGTAGTTCAAGCCTTTAAGTTTTGAAGACCGTACCGGTGTGATCTTCATGTCAGATTTCTATAGATCATGGAAATCTGAAGTATATTTTATGCAACAAGGGGTTGAATAACCGCCAATGTTAAGAGCTTAAGTTGATCAAGACTTTGACTTGAAGATTCCATATCATTCAGAGAAGTTGAATGTTGTCGCCGATAACTTGAATGGAAAGACGCTCCAAGAGAAGATGATTGTGAGACTGATAGTTCAACCTCAACTTCAGAGAGATCTAGCTTGGCTAGAGTTGGACAATGAGTTCCTTGATAAGGATACCCAGTTATACCTCAGAGGTTCTACCTGGTCTGTTGGATGAGGTCCAACAGAAGCAGGAGACCTGCCCGGCCTTAAGGTTTAGAGAAAGGATGTCTCGTACTGAGGCACCATAGTTCTCCATGGGAGTAGATGGACTGATGAAGAGTCATGACCACTTTTGTGTACCTGCTGATGCAGATGGAGACAGAGAATATCACGGTACACCCAATGTACGCCTTATTCAGTACATTCAGGTACGAGTAAGATGTACCACGAGTGAGACGATTATATTGTATGAAGCCGATATAACCAGATTTGTGATACAGTGTGTGACCTGTTAGCAGGTCTAGATAGAGTTTTTCCGATGTAGAGATAAGCCCCACCCACTACCAGTGCAGTAGTAGAATTTGGGAGGACATCTCTATGGACTTTTTTATGGGATTGTGACCTAGTAGAAGATTTATGTTATCTGGATTGTTGGTAACAAATTAATGAAACTGACACGTTTCATTTCTATCAGAAGGACGTGGCTAGTGAATGAATTGGCTGAGGAGTACACTAGACAGATAGTGAGACTCCATGGTATACCGAGAAGATCATTTCTGATCGAGATGTATGTTTTTACTTTGAGATTTGAGGCAGCAAATTCAGATTGCTTTGGGGACGAGTCTGTACCTCATGACTACACTTCACCCCTTGACAGATGGTCAGTTAGAGAGGATCATCTAGATCTTAAAGATCTATTATAAGTTGTAAGTTGAATGGGAAACGTGGATGGTTATATTACCTTCCATTAATGAGTTTATTATATAACAATGAAGGACGTGCATATTTCTGGAATGGCCCTATGAGGCAATATATATAGACATAGATGTCGTATATCCTTATGCTAGAAGTGTGTAATACCCGGAAAATTTAATTTCCGTTTAATACGAGATCAAACCGGATTTCGATCCGCTAACCTTTCTTCATTTTAAATAATATTATACAATATTATATTCTATCATTTCATGTGAACTTTATTCACATTACATGATAAATATGTAACCCGGATAGTAATTCCGTACAATTTAAAAACCGAAGAGCGGTTCTGTGCGAGTAACGATTCATTTATCATCCATATTTTAGTTAGATGAGCAGGCCCAACGGATCCGGCCCAATGACCTCTTCTGCCGGCCCACACACTAAACCTTTAACCTAATTCTTTTTTTTTTCCTTAATTAATTGTTAACCTAATCTAATTAATTTCTAACCTAATTAACAGTGGTAACCTTCAGCCGTATCATCTCCTTCCTCTACCTTCTACACGATCGACAGGAGCAGCATCTACTCCGGCGTTTCCAGACAACTACAACCGAGTCGAAGACGCTCGTTCACCGACCCTCCTGGACGGTCTCCCTCTCTACCGCACAACCACCTCGCGTTTTTTGTAAACCGCCACCATCCTCACCTCTCTTCTGCTAAGCCTCCAGTACCACCGAGTCGAAGACACCGTTGCGAACATCACCTCGCCGCCAGGAATCCAGAAGAGTCAAGCAGTCTTCTGCAAACGCCGCCTGGTGTTGTGACGCCGCCGCTGCATCTCGCTTCCTACAACCAGCGAACACTCCGAGACCTTACTCGACCTTCTGCAAATGACGATGGGATCCTCGCCTTGCGCTCCCGGCCGTTGCACGCCTCCATCAGGACCGAGACATGAGCACATCGGTCCGCCCCGCCTGCTGCAGTGAAGGGCATGATGTAACAACGACAAGTTGAGATCCAGGAATTGGGCTCATCTTTGGGGAGATCAGCAGCAAACAAGAACTTCACTGTTGTGGGTAAGTAAACACATCTTCTAAACCAGTACCTTGCTGCTGTTTAAGTTTTTCGCTTGAGTTTGATGAATAGGATTGATAGTGGTATAGATGTTTGTGTAACTGGACATAAAATAGACTAGAGAGTTCAGCAGGGAGGAGGTTGTGAGCAGTTTATGAGTGGGTAAAGTTCAGGCATTTTGGGGATCAGTGGGATTCGAACTAGAGATCTCTAGGTAAAAATAATGACAGATTTTGTAGACAGAGAGACTCGAACCTAGGACCTTCTGCACCCCTTACATTTCAGCTTCGACCTGCTGACTTTAAGACCTAATTTCTATAGCTTAGATCGAGAATCCACCGTTGAATTTTTGATATTTTGTAGACGGATATATGTAGTTTATCATATTAAAATTTGGTGAGAAATGAACGGTCGGATTGAAAGTTACGAGCTCCCGAAGTTAGGTAGTTGAGCAGTTTTATTGAACTTATAAATTTGACTAAGTATAAGAAAGTAGAGTGAGGAACCGACTTTGGGAATTATTATAAAAATATCGGCTGAACAGTTTGGTGAAATTCTTTCTTCTAAGGCTAGATAGAACCTCATAGATGATCTAGATATTAAATTCGGAAATTTTATAAGCCGTTAAGAATTTTATATTTAGAGCCGAAGTTAAACCTTTTTTCGGTTCTTCCGGAAAATAGAAACATAAGAAAAATGTCCGTTTCGCACCTAATAAAATTCTAAGAGTTAGGATATATTTTAGAACTTCACATAGGAGTTTGGACATGAATTTTAGGGTCTTCGAGAAAATCGGAACCAAGGGTAAAATGGTCATTTTACCCTAAAACTAATACTGTAACTAGTACGTCCTAATACTTTTTGATCTTAGAAGTTTTAGACTTCTATCTACGTGAAAGTGTGCTAACACACTTATCGCCTTTGACAGGCAACTGAGTGGGTACAGTTTACAGAGCGAGTGATTATTAAAGAGTCGAGCGTTATAACAGGTAAGTCCTTTGGGCTTACTTAGCTGACTGCTAAATATGAGTACAAATGATGATGGTGGTGTGTGATTGACATGTTAGAGAGATAGGTTGTGATATATAAATACCGACCTGTATTTTGGCCTAAGAGTAACGGGCGGTGGCATTCCGCTCAGTAGCTCGCAGGGCGCTGGGGGTTTCTTTCGGGACTAGTCCACACATGGTTTGTAGTGATGCTACCAAAGGAAGTCAGCTATACCTACACCAGTTGGATAAGGAACGGAGGCGAGAACTAATAATAGTTCTCGTGCCACAACTTAAATTGAATAATGTGAATCACTAAAATAACAGATAATAATTGGTTGAGTGCCAGCATGTGTTTGTTTATTTTTGTTTCTGCTTGTGTTTGTGCTGTTATCATTTTTGCTTATATTTGGTTAGTTAGCTAACGGTTGATATGTTGTTTAGATTTGACACAGGTTAGAGCAGATGCCGAGTGATCCAGATGGTAGTGGTCAGCCGGGGTGTCGTACTTTAGGACGTTTTGCAGTTTTTGCATTTGTGGGTTTTTCAGTTGAACATCGTTTCCTTCCGTACTTTGATATATTACTTTTCCGGCTGTAGTTGATCTGGTCACATTCATGCATTGATAAAAACTATTTTATGATCTTTAGTTTTTCCTTATATGTGCCTTGTTGTAAGATCACGTTAAGTTGTTGTCAAACTAAGGTCGGGACCCACTGTGCGGTCCTAACCAGTAACTCCCTAAGTTGTAAAATTTTGGGGTGTTACAACATGGTATCAGAGCTCTAGGTTGGCAACAATGGCACTTGAATCTTCTAAAAAGGTCATATAAGTAAATAAACAGAACCCGAAAAGGGTCTGAGTTTTCCAAAGAAAAATTTTGGTTTTAAAATGCATACAGAGTCGGGTTGGGATAGAAAGTACGGATGACCACCACTACCTCTGCGGATCTCGGCAGCTTAGTACATTTAGAAATGTTATATTGATGTAGTAGCTGCTTATAAAGATATGTACAATAGATAACATATGTCGAAGGTTAGTAGCATAATAATATATTATGTCCTTAATAGAGATTAATGAGTTTCTCACTCCGTTGGCACATCTAAGTAGATTTTGGAGGGTGTCAACGTGAGGATTAGTATGCACATCTTATGTGCATTAGGGTAGACGAATGGCAGACAACTCCTCCGATTGGTTGAGGAACGTCGAGATGGAAAAGTGAAGGCTGAAGGACAACACCAACGACCATGGCATGAAGGGGATCCCGAGTTAACTTAATAGGATCAAATGAAGATTATACATGAGAGTAGTTCCGGAAAAGCATTGGATGGTCGACAATGATGCAGATTTGGAGCGACATCACAGAGGTTCTTTCAAGTGTGGTGTAAAATGACGATACGAATCACGTAGATACCGTCAAAAACCATCATAGTAATGAAAGTCAAAGTAAGGTTTAGAACCAATCCAAACAAGAAATATTAAATTTAAGCTTACCGACAGACCAAAATATGAAGATTGTTGTTAGAAGCAGGGCGGAATATGGCCACTATTGGCAAATTAAGTCGGCATCCTAATCAAGCGGGTCCACCTAGACACTGATAACCTAAGAGTTACGAAGAGAGATGTCGTCAAACCAACTATGAGGACTTAAAGAGCCGCACAACTGAAGCTTATGGATTAGCCAGAAAGTGGAGGGTAGATTTCATAACCATGGAGGCATAGTGACTTTCTATAAGGCAAGTGAGTTACAAGAAAGATTTTGACACAAATATCCAAATGATAGAATCTTGAAAGCGGAGTCAAAGGATCACTATAAAGGCAACATTATAATCTAGCACCAACTCAGGAACAAGAGTGTGTGAAAATGATCGTGGCATACCCAAGGGCCGTAATAACTTCCCTCTCTCAAAGGGACTTAAGTTACCAACACCAACAATTCACACCGGAACCTCGCAAGCAGCTGATGACCGAGGTAAAAGGAATCGCGAAGATGTAATTACGAGCTATCATGGGAAATCTAATGAGTCCATTGACGACAGATGAATGATGCAGCTAAACTAGGAAAGAGTATAGTGGCCTTATAGTGAGAAATGGAAGTGTAGATTATGGAAGAAGCTAAAGGAGTATAAACGTAGAAACTGAAGGAGGTAGATTCCAACAAGTAAATTAAACTGCAAAGAGATAGAAGAAAGGTAAGTCTATGATATTGTAGAAGGTCAACTACCTCCTACTTGGACAACTTAAAAGTTACATGTGCGGGTTAACTAGTGATGGTTAATTAACCGATAAGAAGGATAACCACAAGGTTATAAAAGAATTTTATCGACATCTAGTGAATTTATTTCGGAGATCCACGACGAAAATGGTGAAGTTAAATCGATACAAGTACTAGTAGCCTGGATGGTAACGTAGATGAGTCCATTCTGATAACTCTAATAAAGAAATTTAAGAGCAGCTCTTGACGGTCGGTAATGACCCTTGATGATAGTAATGGTGAAAAAGGGAATTATTAGGAGTAGTTATTTACTACTGACTACAAAAAAAAGGGGGTCAGACTGTCTAGATTGACAGGGAAAACCCTTGTGGTTAAAGGTGTGACACAAAATAATTGGAAATTCCGAGGCGGCACAAATATAAAGAGTATGATGTAAAGCCTTGGTGAAATGGGTGGTCGAATTGTGAGGTGATTGCAGATAGAATCTACAGGTTGACTAAAACAGACATGAGAAGGAATAAAGGTGAAAGACTAAAGGTTGTTATATGGATCCGGTATCACACCAATAAGATGGTTACCGAAAGGACTAAAGACTGTTATTTAAGGAGAAATGGAAGTACTCCATTGAAAATTCAGCTGGACTGACGACCTAAGAGTTGATGAAAGTAATAAGACCAACCAACGTAGTTGTAAAGTGTGTACGAGAAAACTCAAAGGGATTTAACTATCTTACGGAGTGTAAATATCAAAGAAGGTAAAGCGACATGAGTATAAGAATACATAATAAATGCGATGCGAGAAATTTGATTGGTGGGAAAATCATATGCACCTAATGCGTTGTATACAAATAGTACCACTGGATGTTTAATAAACAATCATACCAACTGACTGATGACACTATGATGGATTTAGTGTAAACCAAGTGTATAACTTATCCAGCGAAAAGGAAAGTCATGTATCAAAATTGCGGGTTATGATAAATTTTAAATAAAGTTTTGAGATGAGGATGTCCTTAGGAAATCTATGCAAGAGTACAAGCAACTGAAGTTCCAACACAGAATGGGTAGTAAAGATCAACAGACAGTTAGAGACCGATGCAGAGAAGAAAAATGTATAAGACGAGTCACCTAGTAGAAGAGTTCACAAGACAAGCTTGTAAGGCCAAAAGAGATAAAATGTCGACCCGGATGTGAGAGTCTAAGGTGCATGGAAGGGATATATACAATAGATTATAGAAGCAAGAGGTAGACTATATAAGTGTGAAGAGGTTTTGACCTCCTCAAGGATATAGGAATTGGAAAGAAATCGCAATGCCGGTACCAAAGAGTTGAAACCTGTAGCGGAAACAACGGTGTTGCAGGAAGGCTATGTTTCCGGTAACACCAGCGAAGGAATGTATATATGAGAACGGCCTTAGAGGACTCGAAAGTCCAAGGTGACCCCAATTATCATGGGACCTAAGTCATCAAAACCGACGGTCCGTGTAAGGGGAACTGCAAGGGGATGATAACTAAAATCATCAGAACTACAAAGACACTTACCAGCTACCGTTGAAAACTTGGAATGACTATTTAGGTCAAGATGAATGACCCAGTTGAGCTCGAGAAGTAGAGTTAGCCTAAGGAAACAGAAGTGTGGAATAGAAAACGAACTAGTGAAGCATGAAAGGATTAATCGAGCAGATGATGCTCACCAAGAATTTAACGCTAGTATATGTATGAGAAGAGCAGGTCCGGAATATTGAGATACGTCAATTATAGAGTAACCGACATCAACTGAGGACGTATAAGTGTTGATTGGTATTGACGAGCAGGTACCGTTAAGAAGAGATATTAGTGATTGCGATTTAAGAGATAACTTTACCGATGACTTGGAGGAATCCCAAGTAGGCAACGACAACTTTCTGGGGTGATCTAAAGATATAGAGAGAATCGGTTAGAGGTTGCTTACTAGTTGGTTAAGAACAGTCTACGGGTGAGTAAGAGAGTAAGGGTCTGTTTGAGGAGGATCTTGATAGTAGTAGAAGAAAAGTATAGGCGGGAGTTGGGTAAATCATGTTGACCCTTAGAAAGACGCCATTGTGACTAATGGGTGTTACACCAAAAGCGTGGTAGGCCCATAAACCACAGATGAAGAAAATCAATGTTAGGTTAACTATGATTTCAAGTTAAGGAATTAGAGATCTATATGAAAAAGTCCACTTGGGTGTGTGATTTGTTTTGAGTTATATAAATTAGAAAGCTTGACAAGAAGTAGGTGAAAACCATTAATTAAGGAACGATCCGATAAGGTCACATTGAGGAAACCCGGCCAAGCGGTTGGTATTACAAAGAGCATTAGGCACTTAGTAAGGTGCCGACAGAAGTTTAAGGTCACTATTTCAGAATCGATAGTCGGGAACTTTCGAAAAAAAAAAAAAAAAGCAAGTGGGTCAGTGGAAGAAAAAGTTTTTATGGTTTGGTAGAGTCGACAAAAGAGCTGGAAGTAAGTTTAGAAAACCAAACCGTTGAGAGAGTATCTACCAAATCCGAGACACGTCATCAGTCATGAGGATCTGATAGTTAAACCCGATCATACATTTGTAGAGTACCCAGTAGCTGTCTTGGAGCGCAGTACTAGACGTCTGCGGTCCAACGAGATACCTATGTTGAGGATCCAGTGGTCTAGACGAGGAGTTGATGAGGCCACTTGGGAGACCGAGGAGAGTATTAGACGTATTTACCCCGAGTTCTTTGAGGGGTTATATGTCACTTCTGTATCGACGAGTTAGTACTTGGTTGTGTGTTGTTTGACCGTTCATGGTTTATATTGGATTGACTGATTATGTTTTATGTGATGTGTGTCTGAGTAAAATAATTAAGTAGTTAAAAAAAAAATAAAAAAAAATAATAATAAATAATAATAATAAAAATTTTAAACTAAAATTATACCACCAAAAAAAAAAAAATCGTGTGATTAGGTATATTATTCTAAGTTTCGGGACGAAACTTCTTTTAAGAGGGCACTGATGTAATACCCGGAAAATTTAATTTCCGTTTAATACGAGATCAAACCGGATTTCGATCCGCTAACCTTTCTTCATTTTAAATAATATTATACAATATTATATTCTATCATTTCATGTGAACTTTATTCACATTACATGATAAATATGTAACCCGGATAGTAATTCCGTACAATTTAAAAACCGAAGAGCGGTTCCGTGCGAGTAACGATTCATTTATCATCCATATTTTAGTTAGATGAGCAGGCCCAACGGATCCGGCCCAATGACCTCTTCTGCCGGCCCACACACTAAACCTTTAACCTAATTCTTTTTTTTTTTCCTTAATTAATTGTTAACCTAATCTAATTAATTTCTAACCTAATTAACAGTGGTAACCTTCAGCCGTATCATCTCCTTCCTCTACCTTCTACACGATCGACAGGAGCAGCATCTACCTCCGGCGTTTCCAGACAACTACAACCGAGTCGAAGACGCTCGTTCACCGACCCTCCTGAACGGTCTCCCTCTCTACCGCACAACCACCTCGCGTTTTTTTGTAAACCGCCACCATCCTCACCTCTCTTCTGCTAAGCCTCCAGTACCACCGAGTCGAAGACACCGTTGCGAACATCACCTCACCGCCAGGAATCCAGAAGAGTCAAGCAGTCTTCTGCAAACGCCGCCTGGTGTTGTGACGCCGCCGCTGCATCTCGCTTCCTACAACCAGCGAACACTCCGAGACCTTACTCGACCTTCTGCAAATGACGATGGGATCCTCGCCTTGCGCTCCCGGCCGTTGCACGCCTCCATCAGGACCGAGACATGAGCACATCGGTCCGCCCCGCCTGCTGCAGTGAAGGGCATGATGTAACAACGACAAGTTGAGATCCAGGAATTGGGCTCATCTTTGGGGAGATCAGCAGCAAACAAGAACTTCACTGTTGTGGGTAAGTAAACACATCTTCTAAACCAGTACCTTGCTGCTGTTTAAGTTTTTCGCTTGAGTTTGATGAATAGGATTGATAGTGGTATAGATGTTTGTGTAACTGGACATAAAATAGACTAGAGAGTTCAGCAGGGAGGAGGTTGTGAGCAGTTTATGAGTGGGTAAAGTTCAGGCATTTTGGGGATCAGTGGGATTCGAACTAGAGATCTCTAGGTAAAAATAATGACAGATTTTGTAGACAGAGAGACTCGAACCTAGGACCTTCTGCACCCCTTACATTTCAGCTTCGACCTGCTGACTTTAAGACCTAATTTCTATAGCTTAGATCGAGAATCCACCGTTGAATTTTTGATATTTTGTAGACGGATATATGTAGTTTATCATATTAAAATTTGGTGAGAAATGAACGGTCGGATTGAAAGTTACGAGCTCCCGAAGTTAGGTAGTTGAGCAGTTTTATTGAACTTATAAATTTGACTAAGTATAAGAAAGTAGAGTGAGGAACCGACTTTGGGAATTATTATAAAAATATCGGCTGAACAGTTTGGTGAAATTCTTTCTTCTAAGGCTAGATAGAACCTCATAGATGATCTAGATATTAAATTCGGAAATTTTATAAGCCGTTAAGAATTTTATATTTAGAGCCGAAGTTAAACCTTTTTTCGGTTCTTCCGGAAAATAGAAACATAAGAAAAATGTCCGTTTCGCACCTAATAAAATTCTAAGAGTTAGGATATATTTTAGAACTTCACATAGGAGTTTGGACATGAATTTTAGGGTCTTCGAGAAAATCGGAACCAAGGGTAAAATGGTCATTTTACCCTAAAACTAATACTGTAACTAGTACGTCCTAATACTTTTTGATCTTAGAAGTTTTAGACTTCTATCTACGTGAAAGTGTGCTAACACACTTATCGCCTTTGACAGGCAACTGAGTGGGTACAGTTTACAGAGCGAGTGATTATTAAAGAGTCGAGCGTTATAACAGGTAAGTCCTTTGGGCTTACTTAGCTGACTGCTAAATATGAGTACAAATGATGATGGTGGTGTGTGATTGACATGTTAGAGAGATAGGTTGTGATATATAAATACCGACCTGTATTTTGGCCTAAGAGTAACGGGCGGTGGCATTCCGCTCAGTAGCTCGCAGGGCGCTGGGGGTTTCTTTCGGGACTAGTCCACACATGGTTTGTAGTGATGCTACCAAAGGAAGTCAGCTATACCTACACCAGTTGGATAAGGAACGGAGGCGAGAACTAATAATAGTTCTCGTGCCACAACTTAAATTGAATAATGTGAATCACTAAAATAACAGATAATAATTGGTTGAGTGCCAGCATGTGTTTGTTTATTTTTGTTTCTGCTTGTGTTTGTGCTGTTATCATTTTTGCTTATATTTGGTTAGTTAGCTAACGGTTGATATGTTGTTTAGATTTGACACAGGTTAGAGCAGATGCCGAGTGATCCAGATGGTAGTGGTCAGCCGGGGTGTCGTACTTTAGGACGTTTTGCAGTTTTTGCATTTGTGGGTTTTTCAGTTGAACATCGTTTCCTTCCGTACTTTGATATATTACTTTTCCGGCTGTAGTTGATCTGGTCACATTCATGCATTGATAAAAACTATTATGATCTTTAGTTTTTCCTTATATGTGCCTTGTTGTAAGATCACGTTAAGTTGTTGTCAAACTAAGGTCGGGACCCACTGTGCGGTCCTAACCAGTAACTCCCTAAGTTGTAAAATTTTGGGGTGTTACAAAGTGATCTAGCAGTAGTAGTGGAATAACACCTGACCATATTCAGGATTTTATAGTTCAAGTAACGTTGATTGAAGGAAGAATGCTGGTTGTACAGAGTCGCCAGATATTATATGTAGACAAGAGGTGTTAACCTCTAAAGTTCAAGCGAGAGTTCATATCCGGCTGTAAGTATCTCAGCTGCGAGACGTTTGACGTGTTAATATGGAAAGGGAACTGAGTTTCCAATATGATGGTTTATTTGAGATCGACTAGTACGGAGAAGGCAACATGATGTTTAGCTTCGCCTCTGAGATTAGAGGATATCCACCCAGTGTTTCTTATGTCTCAACTGAGGAAGTATATACCAGACTCGAGACACCTTGTGAGTTACGATGATTTGGTGGTTGAGTTCAACCACACTTTTGTTGAACATTCGATTACATTCTTGGAATGAGATATGAAACGCTTGCATTCGAAAGACATTCCCATATTGAGGATATTATGGTCGAGATGAAGACCTGAAGAGGCTATGTGAGAGACTGAGGATAGTGTCCTGAGGAACTATCCAGAGTATATGTTGGGACAGACCCATATGTGGGAGCACGAGTAGATCTTAGTACTATCTTGATGAATGTTGTGCTTATGTGCTTATATGCCTTGATGTGTTATTCCATGCTAGTTGTGATGTGATTTATGATCTTAGTAGATCTTGATGTGCTAGCGTGATGTATGTTATAGCTGGAGATGATTACTTCCTCCATGCTACCCGACTATGATTATATTTATAGCTGGAGATGGTTCTTTCCTCCATGCTATTTGAGTGGGATTAGGATTCAGCTGGAGATGGTTCTTTCCTCCATGCTACCTTGATGGACATAGTTCAGTGGAGATGTGATTCCTCCATGCGATATATATGCTTATGGGTTGGCTAGAGACGTATTTCCTCTATGCATGTGATATGTTTTGGCTAGAGATGTGCTTCCTCTATGCCTTGTGATGTGGTATGGCGAGAGACGTGATTCCTCTACGCCTTTGGGTAGCGCTATGGCCCTTTTTCCTGGAGATGATGATTCCTCCATGTTTATACTTGAGGTTATAGATTGTTATAGGTTGTGATCTTTTGAACGGAGATGTGATACCTCCGATAGAAAGAGTGAGAGTTATACCTCGGCATATGGGTCCGAGAGGATTTGGGAATTGTTCAAGTTTCGGGACGAAACTTTTTTTTTAAGGGGTGTGTGATGTAATAGCTAGGATTTCCGAATTCTAATTAATGTTGATTAACTTAATCTTTGATAGTAATTGGCTTATAACTCGCGTAGATTTCGCAAGTGATGAGTAAGAGTCCCACCGTTATGTTCCTGGCGCAATTTTGGACATTTGGGGAAATTTTTACTTTTTCCCCCGGGTAATTATTTTTACCCTCCGGTGTTATTTGGAGCATTTGGGAGCTCCAATTAATAAAAATGCAGTTGAGAGAAATGATCAGGACATCGGATATGTCCTAGATATGAAATAACATGGAGAGGCAAAACGGCCAAAAGAGTCGCTATTTCGTTTCTTAGCGGCTAAGAAAGACGGCTTAGGAATACACGTTTTCCGAAGCAGTTGTGTAATAATTATCCCTACAATATTCCAGATTTAATGTTCCAATCTCGATAAGTTTGGAGAAAGAGGTGACCCGCCTTTTGATCGGTTAATGGATAATTATCGACTTTACTAAAGGATAATTATCGTCTTCACTATAAATAGCGGAAAATCCTTTATTAATTCATTTCCTTTCACGTTTTCTCGTAAAAGCTCTGATTTCTCTCAACCTTTAAACTCAGATCTACTCTCCGTTTCTAATCCGATTTCAATTCCGTTTGAGTTTCTGGATTCCTCTCTTCATTCTCTTCATAACGGTACCGAGTTTCTGCATTTCCGAGTATATGGAGGGCTGGTCGAGCATATATGTCACCAGGACGGTTCCGTCGCTCAGATTCCGATGAATTTGATGATGTCCATGCGTAGCCTGCGTCGTTGTGATTCCGAATCTTCTTTCAGATCGTCAATCGGGTTAGTAACGAATAAGTTATGAATTTATTCGTTTTCCGTACTGCGATTTGGCCTAAATTGACTTTAGGCTTGTCAAATAGGACAATTAGAAATTCCATTATGGTCGTTATATTATTCTGGTGATTATGGGTTCTTGTTTGATGAAATCTGATGACAGGGGGTTTAGAAATTGCCTGCGGGCAAAACGTTATTCTGGCGAAATCTAATTAATTAATTAAAGGTTAATTAATTAAATTAGGATTAAAATTGAGATTGAGGAATGTTGATTAGATACTACCTTGAGATTTGAAGAATTGTGAGCTATGTTGAGATATTGAGGTTTAGTTGGTGGTGAGGCTTATAGATTGATTATGATCCTTATGGATCCCTTTGGGTCTAGGTGTGACCCATTTGATGAATAGAGGTTGATATATCTCTGTATGTCTTTTTATAGGCCGTGTTGTCCCTCCAGTGTAGAGGTGATCGTGGTTGATTTTGTACGAGGTTGAGGTAAGTCCGTAGGACTTACTTAGCTATCATCCCTATATTGGGTGTTTGCATGAGTGGTGTGTGCTTTATATGTTTGCTATGATAGCATGAGTTGTCGTTTTTATCGACCTATGTTCTATTGACTGCCCCACTGCGTGGCTGTGATAACCTTTCCCTTTCATCCCGCCGTGGAGTCTGGGAGGTTCTCTGATGTCAGGCCAGACTGGTTTACAGGAAGGGCGCAATCCACTCCCATAGGGTAAACGGATTGTGTGACCGATACTCGTACAGCTGGACATTGTACTCAGAGGCGGGGATGTATCGGTCCTCGTGTCACATACTTTCATCTATCTATATACATATACGGTTTTTGAGTGAATGGTCATTATATAAAGATAATAAATGGGTAAATGTGTGATAGCATGCTGATGTGTTTATCTTTCATGATTGTGCTTGTGCTTATGCATTACCTCATATATGTATGGTTAGCTAACGGTTTCATACCGTGTTGTAGATGTTTACAAGTTAGGCGCTACTGGGTGATCTGGCAGGGTGACAGGCCGAGGACTCTCGTACATTAGGTGGTTGGTTTGGGGTTGTTATGTTTCCCCTCCTGCGTGAGGATGATCTTTTGTACCTCCTATGTGAGGATGTCGTTTTATATACTCGGCTATGTTGTTTTTTTTCTTTGGGTCGTACAGTTTATATTGTTTTATGTATTTGTTTTATATCTGTCAGTGCCATGTTGTAAGGTCCAGTGAACTTGTTGTCAGGCTAGGGTCAGGATCCATTGTGAGATCCTAGCCCAATGTGACATCCCGAGTCCCGCGGATTCGGGGTGTTACAGTCTCTATACAAAAGGAAGAAAAAATAGGTATGGAAACTAAAAAATAGGGTTAATAATTTCTCTAATTGAAATGATGGTGATTAGATGTTTACTTTTGATTTAAGTATCTTTTTACATGGATTGATTTTGTAGTATATTTCTTGGATATGTTTTTGGGTATGATTGTGAAAATAGAGGCAATATATTTCTTGACAAATTTATTTTTGGGTATGATTATGACATTATTTGGGTAAACGGGTTTTTGGGTATGCTTTTATATGTGTATTGGCTTTGTAGTATATTTCTTATCATTAAGTATATTTTTAAAGTGATATCGTGGGTATGTTTTATGGTTACCCAAACTGTGTTATAATGATCAAATTCAAGCGAATTTTTGGGTAATGATCAAATGTCATTTGATATTGATGTTTGTGTATAATATCGAGTTTTGAAAATTTTGGGTATGACAAATTTAAATTGGGTATGGTTTTTGTATTAAGTGATGTTTAAATTGGGTATAAAAATAAAATATTATCCAATTTATGGATATGATTTTATTTTAATATTTGATTTTTTGGGTATGTGGTTTTCGAGTATGTTTATGTACTTTGACAAGTTTATTTTTGGGTATGATTGTGACATTATTTGGGTAAACGGATTTTTGGGTAATAGGTGATAAAGTAAGAATGTTGGAAATTCTTTTTTCTGATTGATGTGACATGTGAGATAGTACAACAAGTCACATCCGATGGGTTGTCAAACTTTGCCCTCTTTTGTACTATATTTCCTCTATTATATTTTATAGGGGGTCAAAATACCAATCCCAAATAGTATGAGTCTTCTTTCTCAATTGATTTGCTTAAAAAGGCTAGTTTGCCAATTTTGCCAAAAAAATTTCATTGGTTTTTGAAAAAAAAAACGTGTCAACTCCAAGTGCAGCCGCACAGCCCTACCCGAAAAACTCAACCGCACCTGAACAGTAACCCAGTAAACTATATCAATATATCTATTATATAGATCAAAAAGAGAGGGAAAAAAAATGTAAGTATATGTCTAATTGTCTTATAAAATACTAACACAGTAGTAAATTAGTAATTCGATATCAAGATTTTTTTTTATTATTTGTGTCTTTAAACATGAGAAAATACAAGTTCAATTGTTGAATAAAATGAGCGAATAATTCTTGCGGGATTAGGTTCGTACCGTCCCGTCTCGTCTCACATAGGGCAGACCCACACGGGATGAAGAAAAAATATTGTAAATCCCGTCCCGCTTATAATATGCGGGACGGGACGCGGGACGACCCCAATCCAATCCCGTTCCGTCTCGTCCCATCCCATGCGCAACCCTAATTTATATGGACAATTACAATGTCTAATATATTATTTTTACGTTTTATCGCACCAATCAATATCAAGGATTCAATGATCTCCATAACTATGTTGATGAGGTGGTCGGTTACGATGTTGTTGTCGAGTGTTGTGCGGAATTATGAGAAATAACACGATTCAATAAACAATATAGTGGTTCACCCACGTTCACTTTCATAATGATTTTATTAAGGAGTTTCGTTTTACAAATGAACAAATAATTTGAGGCAGAGAAATCGCTACAATATATAGATAATGAAACCCTAAATAATACTTGTCGCAAGTATATGACTGAGCCTAATAGTGAGACCCCCGCTCCGAACCAGGGATGACTTTGTCCCCCGGAACCCAAGTGACGTCAATATGTTTAGTCCTCTCATGATGAACATAATCCTTGACAAAATATATTGCACTCAAATTGTCATAGTATACAATAGCCTGATCGTGATGTATAATTATAACACTAATCAATCACTTCAACCAAATTCTCTCTTTAGTTGTTTCTGCCAATGCCATGAACTCTACCACTCGGACCCCAGGCGAGGACGCCTCCCTCGACCGCCTCATTGAATCTACGAAGTTTGAAATTCAAGGATATCAACAGGTATGAACGATGCGACCAACCAATCGACGTATATATATACAAAATAATTATACTTCTTTATTTTTCACAAGTTAAATATTCAAGACTTGTAGATGTTAATTGACTTGATACGGCTGGGAGAAAACACAAATTTTGTCCATCGTGTTACTAGTAGCGACATTGGTTGTTTAAGAAAGTCTTAACGTTAAAGAAATTCAATCACCGTTTGAATTCGGCATCTAGTAGAAACCACCAACCCTCTAAATGAAATAAGTTGTGAATGTAATGATTGTTTATGGATTATGACGTGGTACTTTTAAGGGTCTCATTGTCAAGATGAAAGGAAGTTCAACAATCAAATACGAAGTTTCCAAAAAGTTTATCCACACAAAAATCAAAGCATGACACGAGACGAGACGTTGTACTAAAATCAAGATTCTCCCTACATCTTTCAAATATGTGAGACAAAGAGCGAATATGTTGTTCAATGATTGATCACAAACCCTTCCATTGAAATTCAAAAGAGAAGATTGAGGGGTTGGGGTAACTTTTTTTCCTAAGAAATAAACTAGGCCCTTGCTTGTTTTGATTTTACAAAAAAAAAAACTGAGGTATTAAATAGGCTGATGGAAGTTATTAAAATGGGAAAAAAAAGTTTAAATAAGCCCAAAAATGAGCTATAATATCGGGGTAGTGGGTTTAATAAGGTAACCGGCATATCTTCCTCATTAATAGCCCACGAATTCCGCCTTTTCAACTTCCACGAAAAGCGAAACCAGAATCGAGAGTGTTTCGGAAGATTCTCGCCATAGAACTTGAGAGTTCAACTCGCCGGCGACTCCACAAGCATCTAAACTGTTCGTCGTCTATTCATTCTTCTTCAACAGGTAAAACTTAGCATTTCATTTAACGTAATCAGAAGAAACTCGCCATAGCTAATCAAACGCAGGTATGATGCCAAACTGCCCTTTACATGGTTTGATTGAAAAAATGCAGTTCTTTCGTTTAAACAAGGTTTTGAAGATTCGATATAATGCATGTTCAAGCTTTAATTTTGGTAAAGCTGAAAAAATTTTCAAAAAAAACGAACACTTTCTCATTCTGACGACATTTTTTGGTAAAGCTGACAAGTTTTTCTAGATCTGGGAATTTTGAACCGAAATTAAAGTTGTGTGGTAGATGAATCCAGTATAGTCTAAGCTTGCATGTACAAATGTGTAATGATTTTGGTTTGTCCGTACATACCTGTACATAAACTTAGATTTTAGAAGTTTGGTAGGGATGACTATGTTCAATTTTAGTACACCAGTCTACATACGCGATAGTGATTGATCACATTTTACAAACGTAAGTAGTTGGTATTGGTAGCTAGTTGCTCTGTTTTGATGTTGTATTGAGTAAAAAATCTAAGTTATGTACACATTGAATGAGATATGGCTATACATAAGCAGATACTATATGTAATGACAGACAATATATGTTTTAGATGTGTACATACAGTATGTACTGACAGAGAATAGATTTGTGTATGTTAGATATGTACATTAGATAAAACATTGTTTATAAATTACCACAATATTTATATCATTCAATTGAAACTGACACATGTAACTGATATATTGCAATTGTCTCAATACAAGAAAGACAATGGCAAGAAAAAAAATGATGGGTATTAAGCCTCACATGAGGAAGCAACAAGATAAATCAGGTGCAGGGTCTTCCTCACAGGTATTTGTAATGATTGATTTGGAAAACCATAAGTACAAAAGCATGATATGGTAGAACCTTTATCATTCCTTATATATAGACAGTAAAGCATATTATGAATGATTTATGTATACACACTAAAGCATATTATGAATGATTTATGTACATACATTATGATACACAAGCAGATAATATATGTACTGACAGAGAATAGATTTGTTAACTATGTACAATATATTCATATGTACACATTAACCAATCATCAAGCTTTACATAATCTGTTTTATGTACATCATACACAAGTACCTCTTTTGTTATTTTACATAATCCATGAATAAATTCAATTGGGGCCCTTAATATTGTTTTAAAAATGTAATTGTACCAGAGGATGGCTGGCACCTACACCCAAGATGCTGCACGTATGTATGACAGCCACACTACCCAGCTTAAGGTGTGCATTTTAATATAAACAAATTAATTCTCATCTCATTATGTACATAATACTGACTTGTGTTGTTACAGTTTACATACAGATGGGATGAGAATGACAAGAATGAGCTGGCTAGGATCAATTGCTTCTGTAGGCCAGTTATGATACCCACTATAATGGACGGTTTGAGTGAGGAAGACAAGACCAAAGTAAGGAACGGACCCTTTGCTCCGTTAATTCATATGAGCACAAGGCTCAAGATGAGCAATCAAGTTATACACTTCATGCTTATGAGAGAAGTGAAGACAAGGAGGAAGCATTCAATGTGGTTCGGCATCAACAATGTTCTCATTAGATTTGGACTAACAGAGTTTTCCGACATAACTGGGCTGAACTGCTCTGACGATTCTGGGCATTCTATTGATGATTTACCAGATGTTGACATGAAGAGGGTGGTTGGGGTTGAAAGATGCACAACCAAGGATTTGGAGGAGATATACGCAAGAACACCGAAAGAGTCGTCACAAAAGTTAAAAATGGCTCTAATGCTGCTCATAGAAACAGTGGTCGTTGCAAAGGACAGGAAAACAATGGTATACCAACAGACCATCAACATTGTCAACGATATGGGTATGTTTAATTCTATCACATGGGGTCGTTTGACTTTTAACCAGACAATGAGGTTCTTCCAATCATGTGAAGCCGGCAAAGAACGACCTAGTGGAGGGTACAATATTGGAGGGTTTCCCCTTGCATTACAGGTTTGTACTTTTCACATTGTTTTGATTACATTCATACACGATGCCTACATATTCATTTACATAATCATTGAATTTTCAATGGTTTCCATAGATTTGGCTATTTCATTCTGTTCCAAAGCTTGCACATTACTACGCAAGCATTAATGATGAGGAGGCTGAACCAATGTGTCTGCGGTACGTATCAAGATATGGGAAGTCTAGCAAGCCGTTCCCCGGATACGCTGAGATAAAGGGAATTGTGGATAAACTAAAGAAAGAGGATATCAAAACTGTTGAAGGACTTAATGAAAACGATGACACTGACTGGTGGCCAATTGAGGGCGAAGATGAAAGAATTGACTTCCTATTTGATAATGGATTTCAAGATGCAGAAGTGATTATAACAAGGCCTAGTGAAGTGAATGCTAAAGAGGAAACATTCAGGTTTGGATTAAATTAATTTTATGTACACACAACAATAGGCACTTCCTATTTGATAATGTGTTGAACCTTTTTGAAATACAGGGCTGGTAGCTCCAGTATTGTGATCAGAAACATTGTCCCTGTCAGTGGTGCTGTTGAAGAAGATGATGATGCATTTGTTGATCCACCTAAGAAGAATGGTAATATTAAACACAATTGAACGTATGTACATAAATATTCATACTGTATGTAAACATATCTATTTTTTTTGTAAAATTGTAACAGAGGAGGACAAACAAAGCAGGAAAAGAAAACCAGATGCAATCATTCATAATGTCCAAACAAAAAGGTTTGTATCAGGACACGATATATGTACACAATTATATGGAAATATTATGTCTAAATATTGTGATTTGTGTAGGGCTTCAAACAGGACAACAAAGGGAAAGGATCCAATCCAACCATCAACTGATGAGCATAGGAAATCACCAATCGAGGTGAAGAAAAATGAAAAGATGGAAGGTGAAGTTAATATGTCTGTTGAAGGCAAGGTATATGAACGGACAAGGTTAGTTACACAAGTACACAAATACATAAAAGACTTTATGTTTCTGATTGATATAATTATGTACCCAATTATAAGCATGAATATTGTGTGTAAATACTGTAACTTGTGTAGGGCTTCAAACAGGACAACAAAGGGAAAGGAGATAAACCAACCATCAACCGATGAGAATACGCAATCACCAATCGAGGTGAAAAAAAATGAAAAGGTGGAAGGTGAAGTGAATATGTCTGTTGAAGGCAAGGTCTATGAACGGACAAGGTTAGAAACACAAGTACACAATTACATAAAAGAGTTTATGTTTCTGATTGATGTTTTTTTTGGTAGATCATCAAAGAGGATATCAAAGGAAAAGGATCCCTTTGATCCATCTTCTATTGAAGAAGCTCACGCAGAATCAGTTGATAATGAGAAGGGAAAAACTAATGTTGAAGTTGGCAAGTCGGTTGACGCCAAAGTTCAAGAACAAACAAGGTGTGTTTCACTATTATGTTTACATTATTACACAGATATATCAATAAATATCTCAATACTCATAATAATAAACTTTTGTGTGTAGATCCTCAAAGATGACAACAAAGGAAAAGGACAATATTCAACAGTCAATAAATGAAGATACCATTACAACTCCACTTAAGATTGCAACTGAAGACATTAGTGTCGACATTGGCAAGTCTGGCGAAGACAAGATCAATGCACACACAAGGTTAGTTCAGTTATCTGGTTCACAAAATAAATGATTCTATGATATATTAATGTACACAATGCTTATTGTTTTCATATGTACACAGATCATCGAGGAGTAAAACAAAAAGAAAGGCAGAAGATGCAGATTCAAATGTGGAAGCACATCCCACACTTTCACCTAAAAAGAATATAGATGAAGTTATTGTTGAAGAAGGGAGGAAAGGCGAACATACAAGCAATGTACCAATGAGGTGTGTAATTTTTTATACCCTATGAATAACAGTTATAGAATCTCTTAATATTCACGAATTTCTCATGTGTACATAATAGGATGGATGCACATAAACCAGCGTGGGTTGTTGAACTTATGGATAAGCTGGACACCATTCAAAGAGATCAGAAAGAAATTGCTGAGAAGATAGAGCATCATGGGATAATGATTGAATAACTCACCACATATACCAGGGATTTGGGCACTCTGTACGACAAGATGGACACGACAATTTACCAATCTTGCAAGCGTACGGAGATTAAAATCAGGGATATTATCATAGAAAATGTGAAAAAATCGATTGCTCCCGAACAGACTCCTACACGTGCTGAAGTTGACAAGGAAGACATTGTTGATGATGCAAAAATCGAAGAATTAGGGGGTGGATCCACTGAGGTATGACCACCATAAATATATATTATGTAATATGTAATGTTGAATCCAGTAGACACTGTGAACTATGTAATGTAACTCAACTAATTGTAATAGCACAACAAATATTATGTATCAAAATCTTTTGTGAAAATATGTATGGAAACTTACATATTAAAACTGTTAAACAGGGAAAACAGGAAGCCCAACAAGCACGCAAGATTGGGTTACGGCTTAAGAAGGACAGTAAATATGTATGTACACCGTACAGGAAAAACGTGAGCCTACCGAAGGAGCCTTCCAATAGCATTCTTGATGTGAATGAGCGTCAAAGTCTATATAATTGGGTGAAGAACAAGGACTGTAAAGGTTCGATAAGGGGTTATATCAAGAACATTACAAGAGCAGAAATTCAGGGGTTATTGAAACCCGGTGGTTGGATCAAAGACGAGGTAAGCTGTCAATATCATTGTGTACATTAAGTAATTATGTACATATTTATATATGTACATAAGAAAAATATATCATTGGATTCTGCAGGCAATTGATGAGATATTGGTGCATATCCGCAAAAGTATTGTCCAGTATCCAGAAAGATTTGGAAAGATAGCTGTGCTTTCTACTGAATGGACAAGGGCATATAATAGAACCACATTTGCTAAGTATGTAGCTGTGAAGGATGAGAAACCCAAGTTGAACGAAAAATAGTTTCAGGTCATAACTGGAGATGTCCCAGCTATATTCAGGAAGCCTTTGTACGAGGTTGACAAGATATATTCCCCCTTTAACCTTCTGGATTCACACTGGGTATCGCTGGAGATCAACCTAATCGATTGGATCATTTATGTATATGACTCCCAAGTTATGTACATAAAAGAAGAAAGAGTTCAGCATTTACTCGAACCTTTGGCGGTTATGTTCCCGAATGTGCTAAGGATACATGGTAGACACACGAAGTTAGGCGAGAATTTGAAGAGGCCATTCAAAATTATCAGATAATCTGGCCTGAAGACCAATGCTGACGGGTAAGTTACATAATTTTATGTACATATCATTTTCATATGTATACATAATTATATGTACATATCATTTTACAAAACAGGGGTAGCTGCGGGATATTTGCTATCAAGTACATTCAGTACCTAGCTTCGGGGAGAACAGATTTATCTGGCATTAGCGATGATCGGGTGCAAGCTGTGAGGGAGAAGCTTGCTCATGTTATATTCTCAAGAGGATGGCCAGATTGGGTTGATGAGAGTTAAACCCATTCAAAGACAATTTACTTTTGTTTTCTTGTGTAACAGATTAAGTAATGCGGACAATTTTATTTATGTTTTTGTTGATTCGTGAAGTACACAACAGATTCAGTAATGCGGACAATTTACTTCAGTTGCTTCGTGAAGTACACAACAGATTCAGTCAGACATTTTTTTCATTATTGTGTACTTATAAACATATATGTACATAACATATCGTAGTATAACATATCATAGTACTTAGAAACAATAACGTACGTAACATATACATAACGTGTGTACAAGATATTAAAGTACACAAGCAGAGAGTAATGTTCTCGGTTGAATCCTTGATGAAAAATACACACTTGGAATCGAACTACATAATATGTTTAACAAATCACAAATTTGATTTTTTTGTACATAAAGAATATAATTAACTACAACCAGTTTCATATTGCCTTCTTTTGGCTTTCGTGTGACTTGTTAATGACACATACACATACTCGTTTACTTTATAATGAGATATATTAAAGTACACAAGCCTATCTCGTGTGACTTGTTAATGACACACACCTGGATTCGAAATACATAATGTGTTTTAACAACTCACAAATATTCAAACAAACATTTATTCTTAACCACATAATGTACACAAGAAGGAAACGAGTATGTGATGTTCGTACGTAAGATAAGAAACATAATTCCTGGAAACCATTTATTCAGAACTAAAACCAGTTTCACATTGCCTTCTTTGGTTGATTTAGACAAGTCTTCTTCGTGTGTCCACTAAATCCACAACAGCCACATATTCGCTTACTCTTTGGTTCCCACGAGGCCCGTATTCTTGCTTTAGGCAACCTTCCACACCGTTTACGCCTTATTGGAGGATCACATTTCATTTCCGATATGCATGCCGGGATGTTCCACTCCGACTTGTTCTGTACTGGATAAATTATCTCCGAATATGCAGCCCTCCAATTTTCAGTAGAGTAATACATACTAACGAGATAAGAAGGACTCATACCAATATGTTTTGATGCAGCTACAGCATGTATGCACGGTATTTCTTCCACATCAAACTCCTTGCATTCACAAGACTTTGTTTGCAAACAAACGATTACATGCTCGTCACCCCGTTTCACTTCAAACTCCATTCTATCCGCATCAAGGACATACACAAAGTAAGAGGCAGAATCGTTGAATCTTTTCTGGATGATCGCTTCAATTTTCGGTGTGGAAACCTCTACACAAGATTGAGACCTTTGTCGACGCTCGGCAAACCATCGCGACATGAATTGTCTAATCTCATCAAGCAACGCTAAAACTGGATATTCCCTCCCCTCTTTCATCAATGCGTTAACACATTCGGCATTGTTACTTGTCATGATATTGTACCGTTTTGCCGGCGATAATGACCGTGCCCACGTTGACAGCCCTATCTCATGTAGCAGAGATCCAACTATTGGCTTTTCCTGTGTACGAAAACCAACTTTAATGTACACAAACACAGCCAATGTATATCGTACAAAGCATTATGTATACGAATAAGGGTAAAATAAGAGGCATTATGTACATAACATACCGAATTAATCTGCCCAAGTATTGACATACACTCAGATTCCTTACATCTCATGGCTCCATCGATGAACAACTGCAGTATTCGGTTCGATCTTGTCCTCTTTCTGAGATTCCCTTTAAGGGGCCAAATACAGTATGCATGAAATGCTTTATTATAGGACGACGCTATACCTTTCTTGATTGAATTATGTCTATCAGATACAAACACAAGGTCGTCACTGTCCGGCACGATGCGTTCCATATTTTGGAAAAAAAACTCCCACGACGCATCATTCTCACTATCAACAATGCCAAATGCCATGAGATATATCTGCTGATTTGCATCTTGGGCAGTTGCAACAAGCAACACTCCCCCGTACTTCCCACTTAATGTGTTCCGTCTACTATGATAACCTACAACATATTGCAATTGTTCATCGATGTACATACATAAATGAACAATAGAACACAAGATGATATTATATGGGTTAAGAATATGTACCTTCCTCATCGATTTAAACCCTCGTATTGATTGACCGAATGCTACAAATACATACTTGAAACGATTATCATCGTCAACTATAAGTCCAACATATGACCCTTCATTTGCTTCCTCCAACATATACAAATAGGAAGGGATTAAGTTGTAATTATCCTCAAAAGTTCCTCTAATCATATCCTTCACTTCTTCTTGGGCCTTCCAGCACTTCCAATAACTAGCATCAATACGGTGTAAACTTTTCATTATTGTTACTATCTGATTTACCGATGGTAGTTTCTTGGAGTTTGCGTACCTACATAATGCACGAATTACACAAGATATGTACATACACAAGATAATTACAACTCAGTATTGTATGGAAAAGTAAAATAACATACATTGATTTCACTTTCTCCGCTATCACGTGGTAGGAAGCACCCCTGTTACCTGTTCGCCTCAATTGATACGAACATGTGTGTGTAGAGACGAATTTTGTTGTTGTAAATAAACTTGATTCACCAAGCATACTGAAACGAACTCTCCATTTGCAAGCTTCATCAATACATATTGCAGTGACATCCTTCCTCTTTGACTTAACAATTTTATACTGTGAACATTCTGATATAGAATGCAAACACAATGCATTCTTCAGCTCGGTTTTTGTACGATATGTTTTCCCAACAACAAGTTCATAATCGTTTCCAGCAGGCACATAAGATTGACTTTGACGAACTAGTGCGATTGATTCACTCCACGTATCATCTACATGATCGTTGTCTAACACACTTGACATGTGTGTACACAAATCAATTCGTGACAGTCCATTGTCAACATTATCCGTAGAAGTTCTCAAGCAGTTAAGCTCTTCATGTAAATCAGGTACAACTACTAACTCCCCGCCATTATGATTATGTCCTTCAAAAGTAGTTATACACAAAGGAATACTCCACTTAAAATCCGGCAGTTCATTTATCCGGATGAATGTATCCAAATCATCTCTTGTTGTAAGTTGAAATGGTTGCAGTCCTGGATTGAAAGGAATCTTGTAGGACAGTTCTAAAACGGATTCTGCTTGAGATATTTCAAATTGGCGTGCAATATCATTCCTCAAATCAACAAAAGTGCAAGATAAATCAACGACCATGGGCTTGCTTTTCACATCTCCACTGTAGGTCCATACATCTTTCAACAGTTCCCATTTCCCCCCGCAATATAATGTTATGAAAACACTCGACATCAGATGTACACAAACTGACTGACACACAAGGAAAATAAGAAGTCATACATAAGTACATATAAACAAGTAAAGTAAGAAATCATACATATGTACAAAACATATCATATTACAACCATTCATACATAAGTGCATATACACAACGATGCTTCAATATCAATTATGTACATAAACTATGGAAGGTATATCGTGGATGATTATGCACCCAAGCAGATAAACATGTTTATTGTTTACAAAACACAATTATGCTTCATTTTCAATTATGTACACAAATCATGGGGGAGTTATCGATGAGACGGAAGGTTACACAGGAGAAACATAGACTTACCAGGAACCAAAGACGGAAATAAATGGTTGATCGAAAACAGTATAATTCGATGATTATGTACCCAAGCAGATAAACATTACTATTGTTTCCGAAATGCTGCAATTATATTGACGCCGTGAGGAAGAAGATGCATATGAAGATGGCGACGAAATGATGCAAATATTTTGTGGCTGCTGTTCGTGTGACGCCGTGAGGAAGAAGATGCAGATGATGACCCTTTGAGATACTTCCCTATAATAACGGAGCAGAATATATCGTAATATTGGAGAGAGAAATATCCTTATTTCCTTAATTGATTACCTAATTTTAATAAATCTTTTTTGTACATAATGAAGGGGCCTATTTTGTACACAAAATTAAATTGGGGCCCTTAATATGCTCATGGAATCAAAACATACCCACTATCCCATTTTACCCAATTCAAAATTGTACAGGTAACATGTGCTGACATTGTACCGGCTTAAAAGCCAAACTTATATTCAATATATTTTTCGAAATGTCATAGTGAATTATATATTCTTACTGCAATTAGTTTTTTTTATGAATTTTTAAACATAACACTTATCGCCTTTGAATTTTAATTTGATTAATTCTTAATGGTTTAGTAGTAATGATAATGCCTTTTACAGATAATGGCCACATTTTCGTGATGCTAATGTTTGCTAAAGATAATGGAGCATGTACTAATTGATTTAGTTGGTTACTCATTGGTAAATAGAATTGTAAATATTGATAGTCATTTTCTTATAATATTTAGAATTGGGGGCGATTAAACGCAAATAACACATAGTGAAGGTGCAAAAGCAAAACTTGTGAGAGAAGCTTTTATTTCCCCCGTCTTCAAAGTTGAAACCCCGAGTCCTCTCGCGTCCCTCCTCGAGCTCGTCTCTGCAGGGCTGCAATACTCTGTAGACTTTCTTTCCGTTCTCTGCCAGCGATGGAGTTGGACCCTGATGACATCTTCCGCGACGATGAGGACGATCCTGAAGCTGACTTCTTTCAGGTATCACTCTTCTATGCTCTCAATTGTTTTCATTTCTCCCAATCTTGTGAAACGGTGGTGGTGGTAGTAGTTAAACAAATTTGGAGCATGGACCGATAATGGTGGTGTTATACATTACAGGGTAATGAATCGAGTAAAGAGTTGGTGGTGTATCTTGTTGATGCTTCCCCTAAGATGTTCAGCTCTACATGTCCTCGGGTGAGTCCCCTAAAACCTCATTCGCTCCGAAATTGGAAGTAATAGGCTTATGCTGAATACTTGACTCACAAATGAATTATTAAACAACAAGAGGAAACCAATATCATTTAAGCACAAAACTGCTCCCACTATCCTCGATAGAAACTTATCGGTGCTAGCGATACGAAGACTAGAGAAATATTCGCTCAATACCCTTAACAACGGGACTATATTCCTTAATGAGTAAAACAAGTGGCTTCCTTGAATAATGTCTGGTTGTACTCAAAGTCCAGTGATAAATATGCAAGTCAAATGAGATTGAATCAATGTTCTGTTGTTATTGTTGACCTTTGTGCTTTTCAAGATACTGAACTTGTGAATGTTCATTCCAAGTACTAATGATAATCGATCAAAACTCTTTTAATTAAATGAATTTTGTTTCATCCATAATCAATAAGACAATAATGATCTTGTAAGTTTGTTGATAATGTCTCTTATAATTTGGACGTGGTTTCTAATTTATATCTTTCTCTTGCCTTCGTTCTTTCTTGTTTTTATTTAAATTAATTTTGGTAACAACCCCTTGTTTTAGTATCCTTACTTGGACTAAGATTTTCTGTTCATCAGGAAAGTAGTCCTTTGATATGTACACGAGGAACTCACCCTCACTGGATTACATGTCCTGAAAGCTTCTATCTGATTAGAATTGCATCTAGAGCAGATCGATTGAAATTGCTTGTTTGCTTCATGGAAAGAACTGCGTAGGATGTTATATACTTTTGTTCTAGGTTTCGAATGAATTTAGATGATTTGCTCACAATTTCACTTTCTTCAAACCAGTTTTGTTGATGTTTGTTGCCTAATGATTTCCAGGACGATGGAGAGCATGTCTCACATTTTCAAACTGCTGTCAGTTGTATTTCCCAAGCATTGAAAAGTCAAATAATTAGTAGGTCTTATGATGAAGTTGCCATATGCTTCTTCAATACAGTAAGTTTGTCCTTTTTATTTGTTAGAAGTGTTGTTCTTTATGTATTTTTGTAGCCTTTATATTACTTCTCTAGTCTTTTTATGTTTTCATGTTTTTTTACCCCAAAGTTACCCCCAACGGGGTAGAGTTATTGATGTAGATGTTGATTGAGCCAATAGTTGTTGAGTTTGAGCTATGAACCAGGATCAAAATGTCTGTAATTTGTGCGACCTCCTTCAACCCAGAAAAATACCCATCAGAGAGGGAGGAGAGATAAATGAAATCTTGGGATGAAGGTTAGGGTTGACTTAGTAATTTTCCATATATTAGGCTGTAAAATTATCTTTTGGTGGGCTCTGAGCCTCTGACCTTCACGAGCGTAAAATACTATTCTAAGTAAATATCATTTCCTCTCTTCTAATTTGCTCTATTAGTTATTTGTACGGTTGTACCCAGTTGTCTTGTGCCATTCTTGCACTCTTATTTGCATTACATGTTTATTTTCTTGAATCTATCTGCAGAGGGAAAAGAAAAATATGCAGGGAATCAATAATGTTTTTGTTTTTAATGTTGCTGAGCATGAACCCCTTGATAGGCCAACAGCCAGATTCATTAAAGAGTTTGATTGCGTGGAAGGTAAGCATTTTGCAGGTGTTGCCTTTATTACAGAAATAATTCCTAAACATTTAGCTATACCTCTGAGCTCAGTTGTGTTTAAACTAGTTAAGGCCTTGCTTTTGATATCAATTTTGCATTTTAAATTATTTATACTGCCCATTGTTCTTTTCTGAGTCTAATAATCTCATTTTAAAGTTATTTTATTTTGCTCATGGACTTTCACTAATGAACTAAATGCTCATTGCAAAGAAGGGGGTGCTGTAGAGTATTATTGCTGCAGGTGCTTATTTTATCCTTTTACCTATAAGACTAGGTATTGCTATATGTTTCCATTTTAGCTTCCTTGCACAACACTCTTACAGCTGGACAACATGTCACATGGGTGGGTAGGGTCAAGGGGTGCATTGGATCAGTGTATGCTCATTTGATATATTATGGATTTGGAGGTTAGAGCTTTATCTTGAGGATACAGTTTTAGCTGACATTTGGTTGGCATTACTTGATGCTAATTTGTGATATATATATAGGGAATTCAGGATGTTAGGAGGCTATGCAAGTTGCATGGAGATAGATGTATAAATGAAACAGATACCTGAAAAAAAACATTTAAAATTTTCCGTTATGTAGGCTACTCCAAAACAACAATCATTGACGAGTACTATATTTCTCGTAAACCCGTAAAAGAAACGGTTTTATCTTCATTGTCTGGATCTTGAAGTAGGAGTGTAAAGATTTTCTAGATGGAGCAGGAGTACAGGACAAATGATGGTCCGCAAGTTCAATAAGGAAGCTAAACAAATGACGTGGTGGCCTGCTTTCTGCATTAATCCCCTCCCCAATGATGAGTATAGTGTATTTTGTTTTTTGGGCAGCCATGGGTCCTTTTTACCCTAGGTTCCACTTAAAATTTGGTATCATTATCTTTATACAACTGCTGTGTACTGTTCTTTTGATTATTGGCATAGTTAATTTTTTCTGTAAGTTTCTATTATATATTCTGATTTTGTGGCGTTGAATTTTCTGGTACAATAGTTTTTGTTGTTGCATTTCTCTGGGTTAGTTTGCTTATCAGAAAGTATACTTTTCTTTGAGTAAGTGATTTACACTGTAAACTTCCTTTCCTACTCATGATGTGCAGAATCATTCCAGAAGGACATTGGCAGCCAGTACGGGATCATGCCAGGGTCTCGTGACAATTCCCTGTACAATGCCATTTGGGTTGCTCAGGCACTATTACGTAAAGGGTAATGCTGGTCTGATGGGGAATTTACAACTTAATAAGTCCATGGGTTTTTGAAAGTGTGTCAATGCGATGACTTGTAATGAATATAAATAATCCTTCTGACTGGAGTTGGGTGCAATTTTTTCATTGCAGATCTGCAAAGACAATGGAGAAACGGATACTTTTAGTTACAAATGAGGATGACCCTTTTGGTAGTATAAAAGGAGTAACAAAGCTGGATATGATGAGGACTACAATTCAACGAGCCAAAGTAATATGGTTCTGTAATTTTTAAGCTGTTCTCTACTGGGTGATTATTTATCAGACTGATTGTAACTTTTTTCTCTTCCAGGATGCGCAGGATCTTGGCATTGTGTTGGAACTTCTCCCTTTATGTAATCCAAATACCGAATTCTACATGTCTATCTTCTATGCGGTAAAACTATATCTTGTGAAGTTTTGTTTTTAATTTGTTTATTTATTATGCTATATCAATTTACATCAAAGCTGGTCCTTGCTTAGGATATGCTTGGTTTGGAAGGAGATTCTATTGGTCAGTTTATGTCGTTGGTTGGAGAGAGGTATGCTGTTTCAGTTGCCAGTTGCTCGACAATCATGTGCTGAGTTCATTATTCTCTATCATACAAAGTAGAAGGATCTTCACTTGGAATAAATATAACCGAAAGATATGGTTTCTGTGACATACTTGAAAGTTTGTAAAGGTCTTACATTTCTTTGTTCGGTAATATCTTCATTGTATTTTGAAAATGCCACTTCACTTTTTTTCCTCTCCTATAAAAGCATATGACATATTTTGCGTTCTGGCTGCAGTACATGACCTTTGTTATTTTGTTGTTTGGACTTTGGATCAATGCTTCATGAGGAGGAACCAATTCTGATTGTCTATGATATTGAATTTTATGTGTAGTTTTTAATGTGTAAAGTATGCTTGCAGGTTTGAAGATATGAAGTTGCAGTTAAAAAAGAGGATATATAAGAAGCGTAGGCATAGGACAATTACATTTTCCATTGCTAGTGGTGTATCCATAGATCTGAGTTCATATGCTTTAATTCGTCCTACTGTTCCAGGTAGAGCTGTCATTCCTACTGATGGTATTAACTGCACTATGAATTTATGATATGCAATATTTGAGTTATCTAACTTGTGTCTAGATTTTCTTCCCTGATTTTTGCCCACAGAGAAGATAACTTGGCTTGATTCTGCCACCAATGCTCCTTTAAAGGTAACTTTCACGATTTGTGTCGTATTACTTTTGCTTATCACCTGATCTGCAACTGATATTAGGCATATGTTATTAATGAAGACTCAAAAGACATTATGCCAACTTCGTTTTTTAGGTATCCTTAGAATTAAAAAGTTCAATACCCGCACCTTATGCGTTTTTTTTTAAAAAAATTACATTTCATTGGTGAAACTTTTAGTGGAAGTTTTGATCAAATCGTTTTGTTTAGGTAAAATCTTATTAATAACTGAGGTACTTGGATTCAAATTATTTTTTAAAAACAAAATATAATTAGTTTTAGTTGGGAGAATAAAGAGGTAAATGGCATATTTACTAAATATGTTAACAAAAAGATGACGTGGTTTACGCCGTTGCTTGACACATGGTAGAAATGTCGCCCATTTTAGTATAGTAAATTGATATTTTGCTGATGACCTTTCTTTTCTATCGTTATGTAATCATACGTTTTCTCTTGAATATGGGTTGACCTTTTCCTGGCCTCAGGCAAGTTGTTACAGATGTCCATATAATAATATGTTTTCAATGTAATATAGTGCAGGTTGCTTCTTTTTCTATTCACTTAGTAATAGTATTGAAAATGGCATTAGGTTTTTGACTGTACTGCAAGAGTCCCTTCCCTTCCTGTTCAATTAGAAAACCACCTGCTGGATTAACCATGAACAAGCTGAATAAGCAGCCTGATCTCATAAAATTCCATGCCAAAAACAAGAGGTTTTCTTAGAATCAGCAGAGACAACTTTCTTCATTAATATGACTAACATCTTAGCTAGCATCATATTGATGCAATCTATTTGACAGATTACTGAACTCACCTAATCCCCTCAAAAGATATTTAGGAAGGCTGTTGCATTGATGAAAGAATTGCATAAAATCTGCATAAATGGAAGCCTCTGCTTCTTTATCGTCCTTGTGTTTTTTTTTCTGGGCATATGTGCTTTATAAAGAGGTTTTGACAATTCAGAGAAGATTCTCCTATGCACTATCCATGACATGAGCTAAAGCCCTTTACAATTCAAGCTTGCAGCATCTTATGTATAAGATTTCCTTAGGGATATCACTGCAACCTAGCTCCCTCTCTTAAACTAGATTTAAAGCCACACACATCTTTTTCTTCTCTAGGAATTTGATTTTATCCACAAACTGACTGTCATTAATCGTAATATTCCCCTGAGCACCCTTATTATTTAATTCATTTTCTCTTCAAATGCTTAGCCGTTTTGGTGAGCATAAAGATGGCAAAACTTTTAAGCTTGTTGATCATTCATATAGTTCCAGAGAACTTGAGAAACATCTTGATAGGGAATGGGAGAGGAAAGAGAACAATGAAAAAGCCCATCTTCAAAATGGCACTGGAAACTGCTTTGATGAAGAAGTTAAGAAAGAAATGGAACATGTTTCCTTAATTTTGTTACATCTTTTCTGACCATCATGGATGATTGATGAATAGTCAGATGTTGATCATTAATGTGTGTCATTCGTTTTGTCTCTGTAATTATATATAGTTCAATGTATACTTCTAAATGAAGTATATTTCCTTTGTGACCCTTTGTCTTCTGAGAAGCATGCACACTTGATTAGAATCTTAACAAGTATTGCTCTTTTATGTAGTTAGAGAGATCCTTAATATGTTCAGACACTGGAGCATTGATCCACGAAACTCCAATGTGCATTCAGTCTTATGGCAAGTATGATTTTTCTTCTTTCAGCATCTCTCTTAACAATCATTTAGTATGAATTGCTTTGTATGGAATTCGAAATGAAAACTAATCTTATTTGAGTGCTTTCTTGGTGAATGTTGTTAGATTGTTGTTGCATTTCATGTAACATTTAATCTGGTGATGTACCTTTAGAATATTATTTTTTATGTATGGAAATTATAGAAGCTATTTGGATAGGGAGAGTACTTGCTTTTGGAGTTCTCCTGATGCATAGAGTTAGGCCTTAAAATGTTTTACTGGATGATGAATAGAATGACAATGCACAATATTGTATCTTCAACATAAGAAAAGTGTTATCTTTTTATTTGCTTTGGTGATGTGTACTTGGTTTTAAGCGTCATAAATTATGCCTTGTCTAGTAGATATGTTACTTTCCTCAACTATACAACTAGTCTGGATTTTTCTCCCAAGACTATTTATTTATTCACTCATTCTTCTTTTCTCTCCAGTCAAGATGTTACAATGAAAACAATGGACGTATCAGAAATAAAAATGGCTGCAGCGGGTCCACTTCGTTTTCTAGGATTCAAGCCAATGAGTTCCTTGAAAGATTATCACAATCTACAGCCATCAACATTCTTATTTCCAACTGATGAGGTTACTCAAACTGCATTGATGGATTTTGTTGAATGATCTTAGTTGTTTCTGATTTTAAAATGTTTTCGATCCTATTATTGTGTTTCATTTTTCTTTCCACTTATTTTTGGTCGATTATAAAGTTAGCACTTTCATCTCATGTCACGTTTGAAAATGATTTATATCTTTATTGTAACTTTTTGGCATCCTTTTCTCTTTGTACTTGAATACAGCAATGATCTTATTACTTGGTAATGTATTTCTAAATCATTTTTTTGTCACTCTTACTTGTATGCCCCAGGAAGTGATTGGAAGCACAAGTATCTTCATCTCTCTCCATGAAGCCATGATACGTTCAAAATGGTTAGTGACCTCTATGATGTAGAAGTTTGATTTGTTGGGTATCATTGTGTTAAGGAAGATTTGCTCTTACTTCTACATCAAACTAACTTCACTTAAACTATCCAATGGTTTCACTACATCAATGTATCATTGACCTGTTGTAATAGTCATAGGCAAGTGTTTTGATCAAAGACACATATAAAGTCTAAAAACTTTGGATCAAATGTTCATAATAGTAACGGATATGGTCAAACACCAACAATTTGTATTTTTTCTATCAGTAAAATTATTTCTTTGTTTCTCTGTAAAAAGTATGTGGCTCTTCTTGAACAATGCTTTATACAATATTTGTGTGTGCTTTATCTTTAAGTATAGATTACCTCCATCCCAAATCTGTTTGTTGTTTAGATGAATGCACTACAACCAAGACAACCAACAAATTTACTAAAAGCCGGTTTAAAGGGCTACCTTTGTTTGATGCATGGTTCCCGTAGCAATTTGGGGTGCATTTGGAAAGACCGAGGAAGGAGTTTTTTGCAAGTAGACCATAGTTTTGATCATTTCTGAATTCCTTTTAAAGAGTTTAAAGTTTGAACCATATTTTTTCTAACAATGCAAGCTACGTATTATCAGTTTGAAGACTGTCTTTCTGCTCTTCATCTTATTAAGTTATTGTTTACTTCACACAGCTTTGCTGTCGCATTTTATGGAGTATCAAGTAACCCTCAATTGGTCGCTCTGATTGCCCAAGTAAGCTTCATTGATCTGCTGCTTATTCTCATGGTAATGTACAAAAGCATATTGCTTGTGCTTATTGGACAATCTAGTCTCTTAATGCCCCCTCTAGGCCAAAAGGTGTTGTTTCTGGATCTTATGACTCTCCTTCTAACATTCATTTGTTGTCTTACCTAAAGCGGAAGTAACCCTCAATTGGTCGCTCTGAGAATGAAATGGTCTGCAGAAGTACCAACCATCACACACTTATACAAGCACCCAAACCTAGAATGATAGAAATGATGCTTTATTTTATTGGAAATTGGGTATGAAAACCAAGAGGCAAAGTTTTAAAATTCCTTTCCCCGGGATACTTCCCAAATAATATGGCTCATATATTACTCCGGTAAAGCTATACCCTAACCGTATGAGAGTGAATAGCAAAGAACTCTAACTGTCTAAGAGTGAATAGTGATGAAGAAATAGTGATTTCACTGTGTATTTAAATTTACGAAGGAGAATTACTGAAGGGAACATATCAACTATCCTAGGGAATCTAGGTCGTCTACGTGTAGGAACTTACACATAATAACTCTTCTAGGAAATAAACAGTAATAATCATCAATAACTACAATTCAGTAACTGTACCTAGGGACTTCATCTGATTGCTGTATTAGCAATTTATCCAGCACCCCCACAAACTTGGTTACACAAATCGTCCATGCCAAGCTTGGTTTTGAGCCACTCAAATCGGTTGGGATGAAGCCCTTTGGTTAGAAGGTTACGATATTTGGAGGGTACGTGAGAGATTTGCATGATCCCTGCTTACGTTTTTCTTTGATGAAGTGTGTCTATCTCGGCATGCTTTGTCTAGTCATGTTGAATTGGATCACTTGCATGATGGCTGCATAAGTTTTTCTTTGATGAAGTGTTTGTCTATCTCGGCATGCTTTGTCTAGTCACGTTGAATTGGATCACGAGCTATTTATAGATTTGTTGTCACAAAACAACTTCATAGGATCTTCCCACTGAATTCTTACATCGTTTAAGACTATTCTCATCCACAATATTTCACAAATACCATGAGCAGCGCCACAAAATTCAACTTCTAACATTTGACCTTGCAACAACTTCTTGATTCTCCAAGCAACCAAATTTCCACCCAGATAAACACAATATCCTGATGTATAAAGCATGGTAACAATATCACAGCATAGTCAGCATCGGAGTAAGCTTCAAGTTGGAACGTGTTGCTCTTGGTGAATAAGCATCCAGGTAGGCTTCAAGTTGGAACTTGTTGCGTTTGGTGAATAAAGTACCTTTCCTGAAGTGCCCTTAAGGGCTTAAGGTATCTCAAAATCTTGTAAGCAACCTGAAGATGTAGAGTCCTAGGATCTTGTATAAATTGACTAATGACATTTAATGAAAATGCAATATCCGGTCTGATAAACATAAATCAGTTTTTCACAGTTTCTGGTACAAATCTTGTCAAACTGTTGACTCAGTCTCAGTCCTTTCAATTTTCTGGTTGTAGTCAATAGGCGGGGTAGCTAGTTTGCAATTGAATGCATTGGATAAATTTACCAAATTGATTAAGAATCATGGTGTAAAAGGTTGGAATAATGGTGCTAGCTTCTGATTTGTTCTTAACGAGGAACAATCAAACTCACCCTTGTGCAATCATTAATAAAGGTAAGAAACCATGATGCCCAGTTAATGTTTTTCACTGGTGCAGGACCCCAAATATCACTATGAACTATCTAAAATGGAAGATGTTGTTTATTACGAATAGGAAACAAGACCCTTTTTTGTTTGGCCTTCTCACAAGTAGAAGAAGCAAGACTTTCATACTTTAAACCAATAAAAATATTAGAAAATAAATGTTTCATAAGCGAAATGGATGGATGACCAAAGCGATAATGCGAAGCCAAAACTCTATTGAAATTTTTAATGGTGGTGCTTAGGTGAACAGAAGTGTGAGATTTCTCGAAGAAGTAAAGGCCCCATTCTCTCTACCAACTCTAGAGGAGTTTTGATACTTTAAACCAATAAAAGTAATAGAAAATAAATGCTTCATATTGTGGTGTGGAATTATCGGCAAAGGTGGTGGCCAGAATAAAATAAACAACTCTCTAGAAGAGTTTTGATACCGTCAGAGTGAATAGCGCAGTAGTGAGTTTAATGATGAGCAGTGAGCTCGGATTTATATTTACAAAGAAGACTTCCTGCATGGAACATAGTAACTCTTCTAGAAAATAAACATAATAATTAATAACTACATGTCAGTAACTTTACCTAGTGACTTCGTCTAATTGTTGTATTAGCAGTTATATCATCCAACACCGTCCAATGTCCTAACTTTGCCAACTGCCCTCTTCTGCCAGCCTTACCTTCCAGGATTTTTTTTGCCAGGCATGCAATTTCTCGGGTAGCGCTAGAAGATCTGTCATTGTCCACTGTTGCGTATCCCCTTTGTATCCCACATGTCTAACATCAACACTGCACAATCAGAATAATTTGCTATGCCCATGGTTTTTAATTTTGTTAAATATTACTTACATGCAGGATGAGATAATAAGTGCAGGTCATCAGATTGAACCTCCAGGAATGCATATGATACCTCTTCCCTATTGTGATGATATTCGGACACCTGAGGAGGCATGAACTCCTGAACTCTTCAGTTGTATCTCTTTGTGGAATTGTGGTATTAGCACTATTGAACTGATTGAAGAAAGTTTTGAACCTTGGCAGCTGCATATAGACACAACTACAGCGCCTCCTTGTGCATCTGATGAGCAGATTGCAAAGGCAACGGCATTAGTAAGACGTATTGACTTGAAGGATTTTTCAGTGTGTCAATTTTCAAATCCTGGTAAATAACTGCATCTTGATTTGTAGATCGTATTATACCTATTTTTGTACACCACAAGAATAAAATGATTTACTATAGTTAGAAGTTCCTCTTTTTCTTCCATAAAATAAAATGATTTTCAAATCCTAATTTCTGTCCATACTTTTCTGCTTTTGATATATTCATGTTGAATCAGATACATAGAGATTTGATGCTTAATTTATCTTCTGTCATAGTTTATTTGTCTTGACCACCTACTAGCTCTATTTTTAGTGGAATGATGTCCTCAATGGTTATCTTACTTTGCAGCTTTGCAAAAACATTATGCGGTGCTACAGGCTCTTGCACTGGACGAAAGTACGTTGCCGGAAGTGAACGACGAAACTCTTCCTGATGAAGCAGGATTGAACAGGTGATCAAAAGTCCAATTTGTTAAATACTTTTTTTATTCTTCTATATATGCAATTCTCTGTTTCCTTGTGGATTGATGCTTTTTCCTGGAATCTTATTCATCTTATCTTGTATTCCAAAAACACTTTGCTGTGTTGTCTGCATAGTTATACTCTGACAATTGTTTGGGTATGTACATGATGACAGTTTTGTGCAGATATCTTGTAGCACACTCTGATATGTTAATTTATATATGCTGCAGACCAGGAGTTGTAAACATAGTGGAAGATTTTAAGCAAGCTGTTTATGGCGGCAGTTACGAACTAGAGACAAATACAGTTTCTGTTGGTCAAAAAAGAAAAGCAGTTGCAGAGGATGCTGTTAAGGCATGTGCAAAGTTTGATTGGCATAAACTTGCAGATCTTGGAAAGGTATGCCTTAGTTGTTAGTATGAAATATTTCATATTGTATACATTTTATATCTCCTCCTTTTTCTGGGTTTGAGTAATGCAAACTCGAGATGCTTTGGAATTAGATTAGTAAAACATCCAACCTAAACCCAATATCGGAGACTAGTTTAGGTGTGATGCTGATGATGCTTTTACATGATGTCGCAGCTGAGCAACCTGACGGTGAACGAGCTGAAGTACTATTTGACGGCTCATGGACTTCCTGTTGCAGGGAAAAAGGAAGTCCTAATCAACAGGATTCTCAGTCACCTTGGGAGGTGATTAATCTGCCCTGATAAGTGACACGGAGAAATAACTTTACCTTGCTTGTTAGTTTAGATCGGGCGTCTATTTACTTTGCAATCTGCAAATATTTTTGCAATCCTGAAGCTTCCTCTTTGCAGTCTGCAAAATTACGTAGGTCTTTCTCCTATATTCCATCGTGAAATGGGAGTGTGAATTTATAGTATTTATAAAGATATTTTGTACATTATAGTTCCTTATGTAGGGTGAATGTGTGAGCCTTTGTCGCCTTTCATGTGAATTGCAAGTTTATAATGTTTGTTTCAACTTTTAAAATCTCTAATTCAATCCTTCTATTTTAAACGAATCTGATTGAATGATCCAGATGATATGGCTTTGTATCAGATCAGGGCAAGATACTTTTCATTGGTAGTCTTAGAAGAATCTATATATCAATGTTTGTTGATGTGATGACCTCACTTTTTTTCTTCAAATAAATCTTTATTAAATAACTAATTAAGCTATTAAAAAACAATTTGATTTACTAGGCTTTTGTAAGGAATATCGTACAGGTACGGACTAATGACATTTGAAAACTGAAACAATTTTATATGTACGGACACGGTTGAATGTGAATTATAGCTCAAGAGTTCCCTTAAATCTGAGTAACATAACATAATTATACATTAGGTGGATACACAACAGAAATACAAAACATGGTTGAACAATACAAACAGGCGAAAATTATCATCCAAACCCAGGAGAGAATTCGTCTTCAACAGAAATATAGATTACACAACAGTAACACAAATGCATATGATTATCTTTGATGATGAATACCACACTGAAGGCAAAATCCTTGTTCAACTCGAGTTCCCATGAAGGAATAACGTACTGTTGTCAGCAGACTCATCACTAGTCTACACCTCACAGACAGCATGTATATAAAGATAAAAGACCTAAGGTACTCCGATGATGTAGGGAAGTTTCAGATCTCACTAGAATTCTTAGGCCTAATCCGAATCTGACGAGTCTGGGTTTTCGCTTTGCCGCACACTTCTAGCCTTTGCTTTGGATCTGGCAGTGTTTCCTGAGGATTCACCCTCAGAGAATATGACCTGAGTTTTCGCCAACCTTTCCTCCAGATCTTCTGTGCTGAATTCGTCCGTCCCGCCAAGTTCGTCAAATCCCACCTACAATCATGACATTGCAGCTTCAGCACTTGGTAACAGTTTTTGTTTTACAAAAAATTATTAGCTTTGTTTGGAATATTCAAAAATAAGTCAACTAGCATACCACATAATCTTCCACTTTGGCATTCTTTACAAGTGCAAGAGTTGGAAGGACGACAATTTTAAGCTTTTCTGTCAAGAATGGACTTTTCTCAGCATGGATTTTCACAAAACGTGTCTCAATGTGTTGCTTGGCTAATATACTCATATGTTTATCCATTACCTGCATGTACATAGAAATTTTGTTCACATCTGACAACCAATATGATAATGGATATAAGCAAAAACAAAAATTTAAGTCCAGGTTTAGTCCAGAATGACTTGTAATTTGTACATTTTGCTTGAATAAATGCCTAAACTTTAACCTTTGTTAGAAAAGACTGCAATTACCACAAGAGATATAATAAATGAGAAGAATGTAAGATCCATATACAAGGAAAAAATCCAGAACATAGCAGGTTTCACAATGTCAGTATACGTCTAAAACATTCCTAGCATAATGGATACAAGATCCACATAACACGAGAATGCAATTCTTATAACCTTTAGCATGTGCGTGTTTTAACCAATGGTCCATCCACTCTTCCTCAACATATACAAGATGCCTCAGAAAGGCAAGATGAGTAGAAGTCCTGAACAATTCTACCAGATCTACAGGTCCAAGCAACTACTTCAAGATAGAGTTGGGTCCGGTTTGAACCAAACCGCCAAACCGCCAAACCGGCGGTTTAGGTTTGCCGGTTTGGCCAAACCGTGGGTTTACGGGGCGGTTTGGTTAATTTTTTATTTTTTATTTTTAAAAATGGACCAAACCGGCGGTCGGTTAACCGCCGGTTTGGTCCATTTTTCAATTTTTTTTTTTTTTATAAACCGGCTAAACCGCCGACCAAACCGGCGGTTTAGGTTTAGGTTTGCGACCCACCACTACTTCAAGAGCTATGAGAGAAATCTTGACAACACACTATCAAGATTAGGATTTTTGAAAACATCTTTCTTTTGGGGTGATAACTATTTTGAAAACATCTCCATATTCCCAATGGACTGTGAAAATTAACCAGGAAGCAGCATACAACCTTGGCCGTCATACTGAAGCCTGAGGGTTGTTTGGCATTGACAGCCAGGTATTATCTGTGGGTATGGGTCTCTAACAAGGTTGCGACTCATACCTCAATCTGTTCAATATCTACACATACCAATCCACAGCAAAACTAACAAGAAACAATCTTCCCTATATAGTGTTGGGGAAAACTCCGCGTTCCCGACTCTCACCGAGTATTTATAAGGGTATTTTGTTGCGCACTCATACTCGCTAACCTCACTTGTGTATAACCTTATTTGAATCGAACACTCACTCTTCGTTACATTCATCAAATACATACATATATATATATATATAGAGAGAGAGGCTGAATGTCGGTTTTGCACTACTGATACCACCGACATACACTTTAAACTAGCCTATACTAATTCTAGACTTATCTTATTCTAATTATACTTATCCAAATTCTAGAACATTCTCATCTTCTCTTATTCCCATACTTTTCTAGAAATATGTACTTACTTCTTTTAATTGATTTACAAGCTATTATAACTAGCCCATAATTAAACTAAATCCAACTATCTAAAATATGAATTATACTCCAACAAATAGAAGGATTTGATCTCAAAATCCACAAGAAGCAACACAGTTTTAACTTCCGAATAGTAGTTGTAATGCAACCTATCAGTTCCAAAGTTCAGATGACAAAGATCCCAATCAATTGAAAGGTTCATGCTTTTACTTCCCATGATGCCAAAGTATGAGACGGACAGACCACTCAAAAGAAGCAGATTAATGCTTAATAAATCGAAAATGAAAATGGAGCTTTCGGGAATTAGATTATGTACCTTGCAAGGCCAATTATCGCGATAGAAGTGGCAAACGACACGGTCGCTGGCTTTGACAACAGAGAAGAAGTCCTTTTCGGAGGGGATCTCGGAGTAGTCGCCATGGCCCAATGAAATCCAACGGTTGCGCTTCTCGGCCATTTTCTTCATCTGCTGAAGGCGGCGCTCTCTGAGGGCTTCGATATCATCGAGATCCAATCGCTCTAGAGCTGCAATTTCATCGTCAATTTTCTCTTCGACCGCCTTGGCCACAGTCAGTAACTGCTTCTCCACAATCTGTCATTTTCTACATTCAAATAAAGAGCATGAAAATCTGCAGATCCTGCTGCAGGGAGAAAAAGAGGAGAAGGAAGAGAATGTGGAACCTGTTTGACGGCAGGATTCTCCATGAGTGTACAATTCTCAGTCGGAGAGAATTAGATCGGCAATAGACGGCGCTTCAATTCAATGTTTCGTTTTGCTCCCGGAACACGGGGAAATGGTGTTAAATAAGGAAGCCCAATGTTACGTATAAGGCCCGTTTCTTCATATCATATACTGCCAAAGTCCGATACAAGACGGATCGGTAGAGCGGGGTCGTGTGCATACGAGCGTACATGCGCATTAGGCTCAAGCCCATTACATAAAACCGACGAGGTTCATCCTAAAATCAATTGACAATAGGAGGAGTAGTCCACCGACCTTATATACTAGGCCCGGAGTGTCCCATCTTTCGATGTGGGACCTTATTATCTTCAACATGCCCCCGCAAGTGCAACTAGAGGATATAGACCGAGTTACACTTGTCCACAGGTTAGGATTGCGAGCCGAATTGAGGTTAACCGCTCTGATACCATGTCAAAGTCCGATACAGACGGACCGGTTGAGCGGGGGTCGTGTGCATACGAGCGCACATGCGCATTAGGCCTAAGCCCAACACATAAACCCGGCGAGGTTCCATCCTAAAACCAATTGGCAATAGGAGGAGTAGTCCACCGACCTTATATACTAGGTTCAAAATGTTATGTGTGACCTTATTATCTCCAACATATACTTATACACCATACTCATATATTTATACACTAAATATTACATGACCTTTTTCTTACGTCGTATTCGTATCTAATATTTAGATATAAGGAAAATAAGCCCCAAAATATATATAAAATTATAACATTTTGTAGGTGAAATTGGATTTTATATTTAAAAAGGTTATTTTTTATCCCGCACTATAACGTCTAAAAAGTGGAATAATGTTACAATATCAAGGAGTCTGGACAAGAACTCCATAATACTATATATGGAGAGAAGAAATAAGGGCATAAAAGATTTTCAAGATAAAGGTATAAAAATCAATCATCATGGCGTCTAACAAAGGTTCCAAAAACAACACCAACAACATTTGAGTCAAACTTGAGGCCAACAACAATAACGTTTGGAAATACAATCCACCAACCCAAAAGACATAAGATAAAAGATAGGAACAAGTCACAGAGAAACACAAGGCCACCCAAGCTCAACCAAAACATTGACTCCCACTCAGTCGCCCGACCTCCTTGCTCCTGAACTCCCAATAATGCCAAAACATAATCAGCGCATCGTAGTGAGGTTAGTCTTTCATGTAGACTACGTCGGTACGTAAACAATGTAATATGTAAACGAGACAAGCATAAAATCATGTATGATATCACATGGTTGTTTATCAAAATACTCAAAAGAGTTCAAAATCAACATGTCTCAATATACTCATAATTCTCAAAAGAGTTCAAAATCAACATGCTTCAATGTACTAATAATACTCAAAAGAGTTCAAAATCAACACGCTTCAATTATGTTCATAATACTCAAAAGAGTTCAAAATCATCATGCCTTAAATATGCTCATATACTCAAAAAAGTTCAAATTCATCATGTCTCAAATATACTCATAATACTCAAAAGAGTTCATAATCTACATGCCTCAAATATACTCATAATACTCAAAAGAGTTCAAAATCGCCATGCCTCAAGTATGCTCATAATACTCCAACGAGTTTAAAATCATCACGCTTCAAATAACTCATCATCATGTCAAACCGGTATATAATGTAACTAATTGTCAATTGACTGAAATGGGATAAGTAAATCCCCGTTTCCTTTCTCAAATCCTTCACCAAAAATCCATCCAAAACCATAATACGTAAACATGCTCAAGCATTCTTTACATTAGAAAATGAACTCAAACCTAGAGTGAAACAATTTCTTTCAAAACATGTTCAACCCACGTTGAACACGAAGGAACCTCCTAAGCCCCAATCACGGGATGGGCACGCCAACCAGATCAGGTGTAGTCCTCGACATCCACAATGTCCGGGCACAACCTCGGCCCACAAAAACCATGACTCTTATCACTGTTAAGCATGGTCCGCCTAAATCAAGGAGCGAAAAATCATAAAAACAAAACAAGATTGGCAAATTCGCCCATTGCGGTCATATACCAAATCATCTCTCTCATAACAAATATTGACAAATTGTCTATTGTGATCAAAGACCAAATCACCACTCAAATACTCAAATACTAAATATCAGCAAATTTGGTTCTCTTTAAAGTATCATAAATGCATGGTAAAATATGTCATCATCAACATTGGCAAAATGTTGCTCAAAACAAAGACATCGTAAAAAAACTTTCATAATAATTCAATAACTCATGTCTTTAAAACACCACGATGCATGGTTCATAAATACCAAAATCAATATCTTTCAAAGCATCAAATCATGCATGTAACAAGATAAATGACATAAAATTAATCATGCTCATATAAAAGCCCACAAGTACATGTCTCGGTAATCTTGGTTGCTCTGGTTCCCGGCGATGGCTCGAGGTGAGGAGGTCCGTCAAGGTGGCTGACGACAACTGTTCGTGTGTGAGGGTGCAAAGAGGTGGTTCGAGAGAGATGCAAGCTAGAGAAAGATGAGCAGGGTTGAAGGTGAAGATAGGAGGGGTCTCGAGAGGTTGTGAGACTACCGGTGAGGTTGAAAACTGTTGCAGGAGGATGGTGGGAGGTGGTTGCTGGTGAGTCTCCCAAATAAGATGAAGGAAAGAAGGGGGACTAGGGAGAGTTACATAGTCCCGGCGGCTCGATGAGGAGGGTGCAGAGGGAAGATGGTGAAAGAGAGAGCTCGAGGAGGGATTTCGAGGGACAAAGAGGTTGTTGGTGTATGTGAGGGAGACGCCGTCGTGGGAGCTGTAGAGGAGAGGTGTGTTGCTTGGGGAGGGTGAAAGAGAGTATTGCAGAGAGAGGAAACCATGGTTTCTTGTGCGGGGGGAGATGACTTGTTAGAGGCTGGATGAGGTGAGGAGTAACACATCTTATATTATGGGTGTTACATCATCCCCTTAGGAGGAGTTTCGTCATCGAAACTAAGACTCAAAAAGCGAGGGCCGAGGGGTAACGCTCCCTCGTCATCACTTTCCCAAGTAGATTCATCGGCATCATGCCGAGTCCATAAAACCTTTACTAAAGGTATCATTTTGTTTCTCAACTTCTTTGTCTCATACTTGAGAATTTGCACCAGGTTCTCTTCATAAGTACCACCTTCCTTAAACTCGATACCTTCATGTTTGAGTACATGCTTTGGATCCGGAATATATTTCCTCAGCTAGGAGCCTGGGATACATGAAATACATTATGAATTTGGCTCAGGGATGGTGACAATGCCACTCGATACATTGAGGGTTCAATCCTCTCTATGATCTCAAAGAGTCCAACATAAGGAGGGCTCAACGACTCGACGATGGTCACACATACTAAACTGAACAAGTCGACGACTCGACGATGTGCATTGACATATGACTTTTAGCGACTTTGCGCAATCAATAAGGGTTTCTTAATCAAGGTAACTTCATCCTGAGTGCGTTGTAGGATGTCAGGTCCTACAAAACACTATTCTGACTGGTCATCCCAACATAAGGGTGATCTATACTTCCTCCCATAGAAAACTTCATACAGTTCCATCTAAATCGATACATGCCAACTATTGTTGTAGGTAAACTCTACCTAAGACAAACGTGTAACTTGATTGGGCTTGAGCTTGTCGAACTCAATTGGGCTTGAACTTGTGTAAATTGTACTTATCAAATAACCCATTGAGTTAGGGGGAAAAAAGGTCTAGTTGACCAACTCATCCTTTTTTTTATTATGCATCTTTTGTTCTTCCTCTAGGGTTACCCAACTAGTCAAGTACCACATGAGGCCCGTGTTATGCATCTTTTTTTTTTATTATGCATCTTTTGGTGTTTGCTTATTAAAAAAAACCTAGAAAACTTAGGTCAGATATCCATCTAAATGTAATTTAAGGCTTACGTCTTAAGTCTATAATTAACACTAGAAGAATGACCCGTGTTATGTACGAGTCCACAAATATATATTTTTTTATAATTTTTATGCGCAAAATTGTTTAAGTTTTTATTCACTTACATTTTTAATGCTTTTGGGCATGTTAACTAATTAAATTGCATATATGAGAATCGGTGTAGTATCTTTTTTATTTTACCTATTTATAAAAATTGTCGGAAGTATGACAATTTTAAGGGTGGTAATTCTTTACAAAAGTAGCAGGTGATACACAATTATGAGTTGATACATGTAATTATGTTTTTACAAAATACAGATATCATAATTTATAACCGGTCTATTGCTTAAAAGCTTTGAAAGATCATTACATTTGTAATTGTATTTATCAAAAAAATTTATAATTAATAGAATTAATTGTGATGAAAATCATAGTCATTATATAGGATACAATTTATAATTGATTTAAAAAAAAAATTAAGATTAATAATAATTACATTAATTGTAACAAAATTTATTGTAAATATTACAATACTATGTGTAGATAGAGATTATAAAACTACTTTTAAATTTTCGACTTAAACTATCTTTATTAATAGATTTATTAAACATAATCAACGGACAATTAAAACAAAATTTGTGCTTCTGATGTTTGAAATTTAACGAATGCAAACAACCTAATTTAGCATATTTCACGATTTTTTTGGAAAAAAGTAATTTAAATTAAAAAATTATCATTAAAAATATATAACATGGTCAAATATTACAAATATAAATTATTTACTATTATAACTTAAAAATAAAACACCAAGGTGCGTGTATTAAACGAGTTTCTTTAACTCGTGCACGATTAAATACTAACGAATGCGTTAAAAATAAATTATTTTAATAAAAAATAAAATCATAATATTGATGTAACACCAATAAATACATAATCTTAAGGCATTAATGAAGATTGATTTAAGACTTTTTATGAATCTCTTTTGTATTTTTAAATTTAGTAAGAAATAATTAAGTCTTGTTTATAGGTCAAATCCATTTTCGGTTTTGTTTGTATGTCCCTGGTTTTATAAAGAATCCACAGTTTCATGTTGGTGGTAAATTTTCTATTTTCATTTGTTTTACTTTAAATGCCTAATTTGCCCTCAGTCAGTTTAGGAAAATAAATTTGTGGAAATTATAAGCTAGTTATAAAAATAAATACCTAAGGAATAAAATAGTGAAAATACAACTTTGTGTAGGAGAAAATCATCTCATAATACTTTCCCCTGATTTTATAATTCATCGTAAAAAATTAAATATATTGAATACATTAGACGTATGAGAATATAAAAATATTTAACTAACGATAATTATGTGATTACGATAAATGAAAATCAAATGAATATAGAAATAATATCAAGAAAAAATTCGGTAAACTGTACAAAAATAATTTCATAATCATAAATTATCCGAATATAAAACAGTAAATCTTTAGTTATTCAACGAGAAAAACGAGATTTCTAACCACCGGTTTAACGTCAAATCTAACAAAAGTTCATCTAGTATTTATGTCGAACATTTTATCAGATATTCCGCGATACTAAAAAAGGATACGTTTCAACTCATGTTTTTAACTATTGCAACAAAATAGTGTATGAAATGAAGGGCAAATTTGTCCTTTGAAACAAATGCCAATTTAGCAATTTTAAGGTAGTTTAGGTAGAATTCACCTATAAGAAGAGGTTTGTGAGCATGATCCTTTTCACAATCACACCCTTTCCCTTGTGAGTTCCTTTCTTCAACTCTTAACCAAATTCACATTTCCATTTTCCAATTAAGTTAGTTATGAATGATCATTTTCTCTTTCAAATTTTCCTATGGTTATGTTTAGTGATTGAAAAAAGTCTCATAAGCTCCCCCATCAACCAAATTTATACCTCTAAGTTGTGTCTAATAGATTAAAGATTTTTGATGAATTTCAACCACTTAATACCTTTAAACTAACATATACTGAACAAGGCTCATGTTCTTCTTAGTTTCTTGAAGAATAATAGTGTATAATTTTGATCTTTAACCTTCAAATTTATGACAGATTTTTTTTTGATTTATAAGCCCCTTCAAATTTTTATATTACTATTTTCTATCGAGCTATATCATCTATTACATATTTTACAACGATGTTTTCTTTTGAAATAAACGGTTATTTTTAACAAATTGTCTACGAATAAAATATTTGGTCAAAGAGATCAAAGCCAAATACTAATGTTATCTCAAATTGCTTGATTTTCCATTCCTAACTGTTTTTTTTATTGCATTTCAACAATGAATTTGGACACCAACAATTGTTTCTTTATTTATAGATAATTTTCTTTTACATATATTAAATTATTGTCTTTACAGATATGCATATTGCGAGGTTCATTACCTCATCAATGTAAAAAAAATTACTTGTATTAGAATACTATATTTTTCAAACTACAATTCTTTTAATTATAAGCTCAACACATTGTGAAATGTATGGAATTCTAATTTTATAATTATCTATTTTTCAGATCTGTACAATAAAGAGTTACAATGAAAATCTTGTCGAGCTCCCTATCCAATATCGTCCTTTGGCTGTTCGTATTGGTAATCAATTAAATTTGTAAAATATACTTATTATCATTTTCCCAAGGGAAATAACATTACTGCATAGATAATTTAATTATAATGATAATAATAATAATTATTATTATATGTTGATGCAGGCAAGTATGAGATTACTAATGTGGAGTATTACTAAAATTAACGTGGATCATGAAGGGAAGATTGAAATTGAGAATTTACAGTCGAGTAACTTATCAATCACTTATCTTCCGAGGCTGGCAAATACAAATGTCAGTAATAAGGAACAAACTTTTTCACCCCTCCAATTTAAGGTATTTTTTACTAATTTCTATTATTATTTTCAATTTTTTTAAAATAAACTTCATTATAAAGGTCCAGTCCTCAGGGTTATTGTCAGGGTTATTGTCGCAATATAAAAGTATTTGTATAATAACTATATACTCATTATTTATACCGTTTGAAATGCATTTGGTCAATATTCTCAATATTTGTATTTTTTACCAAAGTGAATATCATTTTGTCTAAGAAGTCTTTTCTTTATCCCCTCATATTAGCACTATTTCAAATTCATATATCGGAATTTACCTTACTTTAAATGACCAAAAAATACCTTAACCAATAGGGCCCGTTTGGTTTTAACTCCGGAATCGGAAACGGAATAGAAACGAATCTAGTCAATATGTATACCCTTATTCATTAAAAATTTTTGGAATCATTCCTTGTGGTTTGTAGTAATTGGATTAGAGTTTGATTACTTTTGATACCCTATAGGGTAACAAAATGTGAGGAAGCAAGTGCATTTTTCATTAAACCATAGAGAATGATTCCATAAAATTTCATGAATATGGATATACATATGGACTAAATTCGTTTCCATTCCGTTTCCGTTTCCGTTTCCGGAGTTGGAACCAAATGGGCCCTAAATTCGACCGCTTAATGGAGTATTTCCATAATGAACTCCCTCAGTTTTGCGACAAGATACTCCCGGCCCACTGTTTTATCATGTTAAATATTTTTTATTTGTTTTAATTTCTGGTTTTATTAACACATTTTCTGATTTAGGGGGCACTTAGGTTGGGAGGTATTTTTATAAACCAAAAATAGGATTAAAATAGTTTATGTTTTACTAATATTTAATGCTTAATTATATTCTTACAATTTTTTTTATTGACATTTTTAACTTATATTTTACATAATTTATACCGGACCTACATTTTGACTCGTGATTTCATGATATTTAGTTACATTTTGGATGAAAAAGAATTTAATCAACATATATGTCATTGTTTATTAATAAAAATTTAAATAAAGCAATAATATTAAATGGAAAAATTCAAAGTCTAGATTCCACAAACTCAACTTCGATTATCTGAGCTTGATCCGGGAGTAACAAATGCTGGTTTTTGCTTAATGCAAATGCACATATTTTGCAATTCATATGATTCTGGGAAACACTGACCTTTGTATGTTCAATTTTTATACTTTTAGGTGAATTCGCCAGCTTGTACTTACCCAAATTTGGCGAAGTTGATCGAAAAGCACAGTGAGAGGGTCTTAACACTTTTAGTTGCAATGATCATAGCCCTTGTGGTATCTGTCTTTTCCGTTGCGTATTTAGTTGTGAAAATTGTAAGGAACAACAAGGCATTCAAGGCAAGGGAGATCGAGTACATTGAATCTGCTAGAGAAGCTGAAAGGAAGCAGATGAACAAGAGCACGGCTATTGCTACTGCAAGCCATGACGTGCGAGCTTCCCTGGCCGGCATCACTGGTTTGTTAGAGCTTTCTTACACTCATGTAGTATCCGGCTCTGAATTGGAGACTAATCTTAGACAAATGGACACTTGTGTCACAGACCTTTTAGGTAAATATCTTCATTTCTTTGGTTAGTCTGTGTGTAGTATTGTTGATGTGTGGAAATATATCCCACGTCGATAATATGAAACTATATGAACCTAATATATAAATGGACACTCATGTAGTATCCTGGTTTTATAAAGAATCCACACTGAGTTAGCTGAATTTGATTTGCCACAGCTCTGTTGAACTCAATCCTCGATTCAAGTAAGATAGAAGCAGGCAAGATGCAAGTTGAGGAAGCTGAATTTGATTTGCCGAAGCTACTTGAAGATGTTGCAGACTTATACCACCCTGTTGGCATGAAGAAAGGTGTGGATATTGTGTTGGACCCTACTGATGGCTCTCTCAACAGATACGGGATTGTTAAGGGCGATCGTTTGAAGCTTAAACAGGTGTTAACGAACCTATTAAGCAATGCAGTCAAGTTTACTGCAGAAGGGCATGTTTCCCTACGAGCTTGGGCAAGGAGACCAGTTTTGGATGATCTTGACAACGAGGAAACGAAGATTATGATCAAACGGGATCCGGATTGCGTTGAGTTTGTATTTGAAGTTGATGATACAGGTAAAGGAATACCAAAGGATGAGTGGAAGACTGTATTTGAGAACTATGTACAAGTGAAGGATGCATCCATGGTTGGTGGCACCGGATTAGGACTCGGCATTGTTCAATCTCTGGTTAGTAAAAGATTAAACATTTTTTTCTAATGGTTAGCTAGATTTTTTACCACTATTATTCTATTAAGAGTAAATAAATAATCACCAAGTTCTTTGTTTCTTGAATTCGTACCTGAAGGTTCGGCTTATGGGAGGAGATATAGAGATTGTGGAGAAGCAATTTGGTGAAAGGGGAACTTGCTTCAAATTTAACATTTTACTCACCAAATGTCCAAAGATTCTTGGAGGATCAAGTTATCCTCTTGTTGCAAGCAGTGGAGTCCTCAATAAGCCAAAGTCATCATCATCACTTGTGATCCTCCTACTGCAAAACGAAGGTCGTCGGAAAATGATACATAGATTCTTGGAGAGCCTTGAGATAATGGTAGTTGAAGCAGAAGGGGCCAGAGTCATTCCTTCTCTTGTAGAGAGATGTCGTCGAGAAGCTCCGAACAAGTTTGTTCTACTTATTGTTGATGGAAATGCAGGAGAGTTTTCTAAAGTGAATAAACTTAGCACAGAGAGTTGTTGCAAGGTAGTTTGGCTCGAGACGAGAGAGTCTCGAGAAAAGACTCATGTTCCTCTAGCTCATTATGTTACTTCTAAGCCCCTTCATGGTTCTCGCTTATTTGAGGTATATATATATTTCTCCCATCTCAATATTATTGCCTAAAGCATACATAAACTCTAACTGGTTTTATACAGGTTATCCGATTTCTTCCAGAGTTCAATGGAGAATTGATGCTACATCATTCACGGGATATGACTGAGAAAGTTGAGATTAATCGATTATCTGGTAAGAGGGTGCTAATTGTAGAGGATGATAAACTGTTGATGCTTGTGGCTTCTAAGACTGTGATGAAGATGGGTGCAACCGTGAAAAAGTGCTGTAACGGCCAGGAAGCCATAGATCTAATCTGTAAAAGCTTGGCAGATCGAGTTGTTCGGGGGATCTGTGAGCCTCCTTTCCATTACATCCTCATGGATTGCCAGGTATGACAGATTCATCGACGGTTGTGCATCGTGAATCTCTGTAACAATTTTCGTTTGTTTCTTGTGGCTTGAACAGATGCCTTTGGTTGATGGTTTCAAAGCAACGAGAGTGATCAGGAAAGAGGAGACGGCGCACGGGGTCCGTATGCCGATAATTGCGTTGACTGCTCATGTGAATGGAGAAGAGCAGGAGCGGATGTTGCGAGCGGGGATGGATTATCACCTTGAAAAGCCACTTCAAGAGAGAAAGCTTATGGAAGCCATTGAGTTTGTTGAGAGGGAAAATGATGAGTTGTAAATGTCTGGTACATGTAAAATAATTACATCATTTTGAAATTAATAAGCAATTAGCCACTGTTAACATTGCAATAATTTACATTTTCACTTTCTTCCATCTCCATCACAGCCAAACTAATCTCAAAAGAAATTGCCATAGATTGTTGTTTGAATAGTGCAAATGAAGACAATTTCGATCATCTCCACACTCAAGCTTCATTAATTTTATTTCTTAACTGAGTCTTACCAAAGCACGCCATCGCCGCCAGGGTCAAAGCACCTCAACCAACAGTCCAACACCTTAACGAATTGGGAGAGCCACCATCGAGAACCAGTGACGTTGGATCACACTATCCTTTATCTCTACCATTGTTTAGCCATCGGCTAGAATCCAGACCACCCGTTCCGAGCTCCGGGAGCCCTTCACCGGAAAACAAATAGAGAAAGAAATATCAAGACAAGAGTAGTGAATGAATGGAGGCACTTTTGGCCGGAAATCTCCACCAAAATGTACAGTGCTCTCCAATTTCAAAATTCATGTTTCATTTGCAGACATTATGCACAATTGGTTTTACCATAGTGTAATTTTGTCTCTTAGGAGTCCTCTGTTGCCGATGCTTCATTGATACAATTTCGGTTTGTGTTGTGCAATTTCGGTTATGAACGGATCGGTAGAATTGTCATTTGTGTTTTAAACACATGTTTTAGTCATCAATAGAACACATCATTAAATTTAAAAGCGCTAATATATATAATCAATCCACTGAATACCACAATTGCACAATACAAAGCTGATCAACAAAAACAAAGAAAGACGTATGTCCAGATTTCCCCTTTATTGATACATGCGACATCACTCGAGTATTGTATATTAGTATGTACACTTACCAGAGATATAAACTTAAGGGTTGACAAGACAGTTTTCGTCCATTAACGGATCGATCTCCACATCAAACCATTCGTCGGGGATCGAATCAGACGAGCAACTCTCGACAGGATCATCGGATTCGGATGAATAAGTCTTGATCCACGGATAACGGTAGGGCATTGGAGTAGGCCAATATAGAAGTGAATCAGACATCTGCTTCATCATCGTATCCATTTGTTTTTCGAGACGATCAAGCAAGATGGCCAAACTCGGCTTCTGTTCTTCTTCTAGAAGTAAAGCCTCAACGGGCGATGTGGTGAGCTTTTGATCGTGCTTTTGCTGTCGCTTTCGAGCGGCCCATGTTTCATGCCGAGCTTTTGGACTCGCCATTTTTCGAAACTCGGTGGTCCTCGGCGTCGTGCTTCTAGAAGCAGCAACGTGGCCGTGCCGGTGGTGAGGGGTTGCTATCTGCTTCCGACCAACTTGTCGGGTAGAGTTGTGGTGTTTTCCGGCCATGATGCTGATTCTTGATTATGTGGATTAATTCTTCTGATTGCAAATATCAGGTGAAGAAGAATTAGTTAGCAGAATCTGCAAAACATCGGTTTAATATATATATTGATCGAATGTGAATGTAGTTGCATTTGACCAAGTCGAAGTTTAAATAAAATTTAATTCATAACAGAATTGATCTTTGATGAAGATGGACAATGTCGCAATGAAAAGGACATTTGAATTTTTAAATACTCAAATATGTATATTCTAGCTATAACTTGTGCATATTTATATCGTTTCGTAATCGACACTTCTACCTTTTGAAATTGACAATGATTGATCTGAAAGATGTTTTACAGAATTTTAATTATCAACTATGTACCATTTCGTAATGGACACTTCTACTATTTTGTAGAACTATAACATAAATATAATAATAATATATTAATGATAGTCCGGAAATTATAGACTATCCATTCATAAATTTGACAATTGTACGATATGAAAAACCTATAAAAAAAACGTTTTGATTTTGGCAACCTTTTAAATATATTAGTTTATATCGTGTCGACATGCAAGGTATTTGTCAATAAATGTTTAAAAGTTTTTTTTATATTTATTATATTGATAAAATATAGATTACGAATATAATAAATGAATGACTCACGTACAGTATGTCACAACGGACATACGAGTGGGTCCACAACGACGCACATTCGAGTATGTCCACAATGACGTACCTATAAGTAGGTCCACGACTCACATCAGAGTAGGTCCACGACAACCCACATACGAGTAGACGACTCACGTGTTAGTAGGTCACAATGACTCACATGGTAGTTGGTCACAACGATCCACGTATCAGTCACAACGATCCACATATAAATATTAATCCGATATAAAATAAATATTATACTTGATTTTGTCAAAAGGCCAAAAAAACGTATGATTTTGGTTTGATCTTCAACCTTTCATGTTTATTTATACTATTTCTCAAAGTGTCATCCTTTCTTCCTTATAACCGACGTGGATAACAAAATACATAAAAATATGAACGAATTTAAAAAACCGTGAATACCAAATGATATAAAAAAATAATTATAAGAACAATAATATGTTTTTGCTAAGAAGTAAAATATTTATTATATTTTAATAAAAGTAAAATTCAACGTTATATATCATAATAAATAAATGAAAGATCAAATCTTTTAGAAAATAATTATGGTTTAGTAAAAAAGATTAATTGGCTTAATTAGTGATTTATGACAAAATAAAAGTTTAAAATTGTACGTATATTTATGGAATTGATAAAATATAAATGAAAGATTTTGACCTACTTGACCTTTTTTAGTTTTGTGTTTAGTAAAATATCTCATAATTTTTTACCACTTTTATTTAATGGTAGGT
>BSUD01000131.1:191684-230035 GCA_033239045.1 Fagopyrum esculentum
AAAAAAAAAAGAATAATAGATATTTGTTGGTATTATGTAAGTGTATGTTCTAATTCTTAATTACTGAATTTCTTTATTTTATTTTATTATTTTTTTGCCTTTATTTATTTATTTTTTTAAAATTTTTTGTAATGAACATACCAGAATTTTTTCATACCATAAAATTATGGTATGAGTTTTCTGGTATGAAATTCATGTCAGAAAACTCATACCAAAATTTTCTCTATAGGGTATCAAAAGTAATCAAACTGTACTCCAATTACTTCAAATCATATGGAATGATATACAAACTTTCATGAACAACGGTATACGTATAAACTAGGTTCATTTCCGTTGTGTTTACATTTTCATAGTTAAAACCAAACAGGCCCTTAATATGTCCTCCTTTTAGAAAGTGTTCCACCTACTGCTACAAGTATTCCGGCTGAATCATGTTCTATAGACCCAACACCCACTAGTGTGGGTGAAAGTACTTTCGGACCTTGGATGTTAGATGTTGGTTACTCGACTTCTCGTCCGGGTCGAATAAACCGTAAATTGATGAATAAGCCATCGTCTAGTAATAGCCAAGTTGATGTTAGAGTTTAATGTGAGAGAAGATAACTGTGAGAGTCCCCTGCCCCTTTGTTGGGCTCTTCTCCATTATATATATTAGAGGGGTAAGCTTTGTAGCATCCTTTACATAATGACCATATTTGTAACCGCCTCTACATAATGAGATTCTTTGTAACCGCCTCTACATAATGACATATTTGTAACAACCTATACATAATGAGCATTAATCAAGCAATAAATATATAATGCTAACATCCTCCCTCAGTCGCAGCATGAGAAGAGTGAATGCACAGACTGGAACGGAATGCAGTAAATAATGGAGTAAGAAGCCCTTTGGTGAAGATATCCGTATACTAGTGAGCGGACGGAACGTGGAGAACTCGAACCTGACCCATTGCTACCTTTTCTCGAACAAAATGAATGTCAATTTCCACGTGTTTAGTGCGCTGGTGTTGCACCGGGTTGGAAGAAAGGTAGAGGGCAGAAACGTTGTCACAATACACGAGGGTGGTGTGTCAAAGCGGCGCTTGTAATTCGAGCAGCAAATTTTGTAACCAGCACGTTTCAGCCACAGCGTTGGCAACTCCGCGGTATTTAGCCTCCGCGCTCGATCGAGATAGAGTGGCTTGGCGCTTAGAAGACCATGAGATCAGATTGTCACCTAAGAAAATGCCAAACCCAGAAGTAGACCGCCTTGTATCCGGACATCCTGCCCAATCGGCATCAGTGTAAGCCGTTAGACGGTCCGAAGAAGAGCGAGTCAGGTGGATACCCATGTCCGTCGTGCCCTTGATGTAGCGTATGATCCGTTTCATTGCTTGAAAATGATGTTCGCGAGGGTCATGCATAAAGAGACATACCTGTTGAACAGCAAATGAGATATCCGGGCGGGTGAATGTGTGGGATTGAAGACCGCCAGCGAGGCTGCGGTAGAACGTGGGGTCGGGCATTTTTGGGCTAGATGCGCTGTCAAGCTTTGCCTTACAATCAATAGGGGTAGTAGCCGGTTTACAGTTTTTCATTTTGGCCTTGTCAAGTATCTCAAGGGCATACTTCGTTTGGTGAAGGAACAAACCTGTAGAATTACGAACAACCGAGACTCCGAGGAAATAGCTCAAGTCGCCCAAGTCGGTCATAGAGAATTCCGACCGAAGCATGTCATCAAGTGAGACATGATGGCGGGTGAAGACGCAGTCAGTACAATGTCGTCTACATATAAGAGCAAATAGGTTGTGGCGTGCGTGTCCCGGTAGACGAACAGGGATTGATCCGACTAGTAGCTGCGGAAACCAAGTTTGAATAGGTATGTGGCAAAACGGTGATACCAGGCGCGAGGCGCCTGTTTGAGGCCGTATAAAGACTTTCGGAGGAGGCATACATGGGACGGTCGAGACGGATCCGTGAATCCGGGTGGCTGATGCATGTACACAGTCTCCTCAAGGTGACCATGAAGGAAGGCGTTCTTGACGTCCAACTGATGAATAGGCCAGTCATGGTGCAATGTTATGCTTAGAACGGTCCGAATAGTAGCCGCTTTAACTACCGGGCTAAAGGTTTCGTCACAATCAACCCCAACTTCTTGTGATCGTCCATTCACCACCAGACGGGCTTTGTGGCGCTCTAGGGTGCCATCAGACCTGTACTTATGTTTAAAAAGCCACATGCAGCAAATAATATTAACATCCCGGGGACGAGGGACCAAGTCCCACGTTCCATTTTTAATTAAAGCACTAAACTCTTCATTCATAGCGGCATGCCAATTTGGGTCTTGCAAGGCTTTTTTAGAAGATTTAGGTATGGGAGAGATGCTAGGGGATGTGGTGTTGAGGTTGTATTTTGGGTTAGGTTTGAAAATTCCTGCTTCGGCTCGGGTGACGAGGGATGGGGGTAGGATGGGCCGGATGCGGGGTTGGCGAACGGGCCTGTAGGGGAGCGGGGATGAATGGGCCGGGTTTGTTGTGCGGTCTGGTGTGCCGGAGAGATCAACAGGGAGGGTTGGTATGTTTGGGCGTGCGAGGTGAGGCGATGGGGAAGCTGGTGGTGGAGTGGGCTGAGTCGGGGCAACGTACTGAAAAATCTGGTGTAATAGGGGCAATAGGGTGAGTTCGTCGTTGTGGGTGGGTGACGGGATAGGTTCGGGCGAGGCGTATGGGAATGTTAACTCGTCGAAGACTACATGTCGAGAAATTAGAACCCGTTTGGTGTCGAGACGCATGCATTTGTACCCCCGATGGTTAGGTGAGAACCCTAAAAAAAACGCATTTTGTGGAGCGAGGAGATAACTTGTGGGGTGCGGTGGCGCTTATGTTATGGAAGCATAGGCACCCGAATACACGAAGGTGGGCGTAGAAGGGTTGACGGTTGTATAGGGCGACCGTCGAGTTTGGGAATGTAGTGGATTTTGAAGGTAGAATATTGTGAAGGTAGGTAGCCATGTGAAGGGCTTCTACCCAAAAAGAGGGCGGAAGAGAGGCGTGGAAGAGGAGGGTGCGTACTTTATCATTTAAGGTGCGTAAGACATGTTCGGCTTTACCGTTTTGTGGTGAGGTTTGTGGGCAAGAAAAGCGGATGATGATACCTTGACGTTTGCAAAAGTCATGGACGGATTTATTGTCAAATTCCCCATCCATGTCACATTGAAAGCTTTTTATGTAAACGTTGAATTGTGTCTTGACAAGAGCATGAAAGTGTAGGAATATGGCATGAGTATCCGATTTATTACGTAAAGGAAAAACCCAAACATAATTGGTGAAGTCATCCAAGAGAACCAAATAATACTTAAAACCACTCTCACATCGACGGGAAAAATGGTAAACGTTTGCTTTTGGCAATCTGACAAGATGAGCAAATAGGGATTGCTTTATTTTGCAGGATAAAACGAATAGAGCTAAGTGAGTGCATCACATGAACGCCGGGATGACCAAGGCGAGCATGCCACACATCGGGGGGCGAGACAATGTTGACTGGTTGCTGTGGTGGTAGATTCGATGGACTGGAGTCTGCGGTAGAGAGGGGGTATAGGTCCCCGGAACTATTGCACCGCATTAGAGGGGTCCCCGTACATAAATCCTTCACATTAAAACCAAACGGGTCAAATTCGACAGTCACATTGTTATCAATGGTAAATTTGCGAATAGAAATAAGGTTTTTGATAATGTGGGGCGAATGTAGTACGTTAGTGAGGCGAAAGGGGTGTTGTGTGTTTAGGTTGGCATGACCCATACCGACAATTGGAATAAGAGTTCCGTTCCCGACATAAATCGAAGGTAAAGTACTAGAATTAAAATAGGAACGAAGAGTACCTTGGTTGTTGGTCATGTGGGAGGACGCGCTTGAGTCCATGTACCAATTGTCGTTAGGAGGGTGGAGACCCATGCTCGAAAACGCATACGCCAAGTCCGTAGGTTGCTGTTGCGTCGTGTAATGAGCCTGTTGAGTGGGGCGGTTTGGGCCTGCGGGATTTGGCTGGTAGACGTGGTGACTTGCGGGAAAGTATGGGACGGGTTGGCTTGGGTGTAGGTTGTCCGAGATGTGTGCCGGTGGTGGGTAGTAATTTTGGGTATGTGTTGTAGGGTAGGGTACTGGTGGGGTGGCCCAATGTTGGGGGCGCCATTGGTGTGCACCTGAGGGCTGTTGACGAGGGTATTGCGGAGCACCGGAGTACTGGCGGCCGCGGGGGTTGCGATGGTGGCCCCGACCAGATCCGTCACGGGGTTGTTGGCGTCCAGAAGGGTATGAACCTGTTGGTGGGTTGTTGTTCATCCATGTGGGTGTGGTAGGTCGATAGTCCTTAGACGAGACCAACGCATGAGTGGGTGTGGAATTGCGAGCTTTGCAGCTTTCCTCCCTAGATAGCATACTTCGAGCGGTTGAGAAAGACGGTAGGGGTTGGGTCTGGCTAATCATGCCCCCACATACGTCATAGGTAGACGAGAGACAATTGATGAGTTGTAAAACAAGGCGCTCATCATTGACAGAATGACCAACATCTGCAAGTTGGTCGGCAATGGCTTCAGAGCCTGGTAGTAGGCGGACACGGTTGGGAAAGTGTCTTGCTTGAGGTTGATGAACCGACTTTCCAAGTCCGCGGCTCTAGCAGATTGATTGTTGTGGAACAAGGCTTTAATATGAAGCCATGTATCGCGAGCCGTGGCGCCAGGCTTGATGATCGATAGGAGAACATCTTCAGAGATGGTGGTGTACATCCAACCTTTGACAATGGAGTTGAGGTTACGCCACAACGCGTCATCCACGGTTGTCGGACGGAGTGACTCATCAATGTGATATAACACATCGTGAGCAGTTGCGGCATTGGTGAAAAGTTCCGCCCAAGTGTGGTATTGGACTTTGTTCATGTCGAGGACGAGAGTGATGTGGTTTTTGATGTTCGACACATGTAGGGCCGAAAGGAGGGCCGAGGACGGTGTTGTTGGACCGGGGTTGTTGTCGGAGAGAACCTCGCCATCACGGTTGTTTTCGTTGTTGGCAGCCATGTGGCGGCAGGAATGGTGGCGCAAGAGATCGGCTGAAGGTTGCAGCGGAAGCAAGGAACGACGTGAAAACGGTGGACAATGTGCGGGTTATGGTTTTCACGGAAAGTCTGATACCATGTTAGAGTTAAATGTGAGAGAAGATAACTGTGAGAGTCCCCTGCCCCTTTGTTGGGCTCTTCTCCATTATATATATTAGAGGGGTAAGCTTTGTAACATCTTTTACATAATGATCATATTTGTAACCGCCTCTACATAATGACATATTTGTAACAGCCTATACATAATGAGCATTAATCAAGCAATAAATATATAATGCTAACAGTTGCACCATCACGGTAAGTGTTTTATTAAAGACAACCTAATGTATAATATAAAGACATTGATTTTACCTAGTCACGGTAAGTGTTTTATTAATGACAAGTGTGGAGCATAATCTTGACTAATTCATTGCGACCTGGGCAACGATATAGCTGCCATTCAAATCCATTGTGTCATTTGAAACCAATGATTTGAAATATATTTGTAAATTAAAGTGTGAGAAACAACTTGGTTCCATTACCATTTACCAATGGGGAGATGAAACTGAAAATAGAAGCATTTGCATACAGTACAAAAGTGTTCCAGTGTATACAAACATCAAACCAAGCTTTATAAATATATAGGGGGACAATACACGGGACGTGCGAAAGTAGGTACGTACTTGCTCTTAATTACATATATACAACCTTATCTGCAATCGACAGATTGCATTCATGGCTCTGAACGTAGAAGGAACGAAAGCGTGGAGGTTGTTCCGGAGAGAAGGTTATACAGCCAGCAGACACTTGGTCAGTGACCATAACGACTTCACCACCTTTCTAAAGCGAAGCTTATGAGAAGAGTCATCAGACCTAGGCTTAGTGAGGATCTTCACTTTTACGACACGAACCACTTTGTAGCATTTCAAGTACGTGTATTTTCCTGAGCGGATCACATATGTTACACTTTTAGCCACTACTGTCCTCTTAATATTGCCGCCGCCCATGTCCTAAAAAAAGAATTGCAAATAAACTAGTAAGTAAATCGATCTATAGCTTCTCATGCACACAAAAGGACATGTACATATAGGGTCATCTGCTAGCTACCTAAAGCGGTGTATGTGTCAAAGTCCGATACTGAGGGACCGGTTGAGCGGGGGTCGTGTGCATACGAGCGCACATGCGCATTAGGCCCAAGCCCAGCACATAAACCCGGCGAGGTTCCATCCTAAAACCAATTGGCAATAGGAGGAGGCTCGGAGTGTCCTCATCTTTCGATGCGGGACTTTATTATCTCCAACACGCCCCCGCAAGTGCAACTAGAGGATTATAGACGGACCGGTTGAGCGGGGGTCGTGTGCATACGAGCGCACATGCGCATTAGGCCCGAGCCCAGCACATAAACCCAGCGAGGTTCCATCCTAAAACCAATTGGCAATAGGAGGAGTAGCTCACCAAGCTTATATACTAGGCTCGAAGTGTCCTCATCTTTCGATGTGGGACTTTATTATCTCCAACAGTATGGCAAACAAGGGTTCTTGAATACAAGTTGGATCAATCATGTACTACTCATCCAACTTAACTAAATATATCCACACCTTCGGTTTCTTTGATTTTCAAAGACCTAATTAAACTAGCAAGGAAACAAACCAAATCTCTACTTCTTTCAAGTAAAGAGAAGATCTATTATCTATATATATGACAAAAAAATAAGGGGGGAGCAGTAAAGAGAGGTGAATACACGGTACAGAAGAAGCGGAAACAAAACTACTTACGCAGCCGGGAGACCAATATTACTAACACTTGAGAGATAAGAATTGCTTCAACTATATACTATCAAATGTCGGCACCCACTACTTTTAATTTTTTTTATTTATTTTCACATTTTTAATTTTTGGATGGTGTCCCTGAATTCTATAGCTTTTTAAATTATGTCCTCATATCATCCATAAATTAACATTTTAAGGGGAAAAGAGGTTATTGTTATTTGTTAGTTATGGTTAATAGTCATTTTAAAAGTATATATAATTTCATGAATGAATAATTTATATTTTAGTTAGCCTTAAAATGTTAATGAATGTTAATTTATAAATAGTAGAGGGTGTAATCCGAACAAGTCTAAAATCAAAGACACCATTCGAAAACTGAAAAAATCCTTAAACATAATCTAAAAACGTTAAAAGTACAGGAGTAGTACCCTCCAAATTTTCTGCGTAAATAAAAATAAGACCTCAATAAACGGGGGAGAGGCAAATAAAAGACTTCGGGGTCATTCATAATCTTTTGTTATACAAATTGTGTTAGCTTTGTGATTCATGTTGTATAGTATAGATTACATAGTACACGCAAATGATTTGATTTGTAATAGTTCCTAGGTCTAGAGTTGTTGGATTAAGGTGACTAATGCTTGTTGTAGGTGACTAGTGTTGTCCTAGTTGCTGGTTCACTGAACCCTGGTATCTTGGACTCACTGGGAGCTGTGGCTCGTGTTGTTTCCTTATATCTGATATGTATAGTTGGCTTTGTGGGTTAAGTTGGTGTCTTCTGGACAGCTGCTTATTTTTGTTGGTCTGGACCGGGTTCGAGCGGTGAAGATTATCGCTGAGTTTTTGCTTGGTTTGGCACTGCTTAATGAAACGATGCGTTTGGACTTTGAGGAGGTGGTATATAAGTTGTCGCTTACCTCATCTAACCCTAAGTGAGATTGAAGCCTTGCCGTTGTGAAAGAGAGAGAGTTCTTCCTCTGAGAGAAAGAGAGAGAGCGACCGAAGAGAAGATGGAGGTGGTTCGATTGGGTTGAGACGATCATCCTCTCTCAGATCTCTCCAACCGAAGATCTTCTAATTGAAGATAGCAAAGCTTGGACGAAAGCTTTGCTTGCCCTTACAGGGGCTATTTCGATACCTTGCTCTTCGTATCTTCTTTAGTACTTGCTTGTTCTAGATATAGGTTGTATTACAGATTGATCTTGCGTGCATCTTGTAATCAAAACTATATTGTAATCATCTTGAATGCCTAGTAAAACCTGGGATCGGACCTCCCCTCTTGAGGTTCCGCAGAGGTAGGGTTTTAACACCCGAACTGCGTAAATAATCGATGTGTTGATCTTCTTGACCTTAACAAATATCCCCAGAATACATGATAAACATATTACAGATTGGTATCAGAGCATCTGTTGTATCTTTTTCTTTGAAAAACATATTTGTGTTAAAACTCATGTATATCTGATCTTGTCTTCCGCTGTGTTCTTTGTTCTTTGTTGAAAGATCTGATCTGACATACTATTGTTCTTAATTCCCTTTACTACCGCATTTTGTTACCTCTTTCTGTGAGATCTGTCTGTCAATTTTTTCTTTATACAAATACTAACTTTTTTCCCTTTGTATTTGTAGGTGAAACATGACAGACTCCACAATAAGGATGAAGTCATTCGATGGGAATGGAGATTTCACCATGTGGCAGGTGAAAATGAGAACCATCCTCACCAAAGAGAAATGTCTCAAAGCCATCACTGGAGACTATCTGGCCATGACGTCTGAAGAAAAGAAAAAGTAGATGAGTGAACAGGCCCACGCTGAGATTATGATTAGGTTAATTGACGACGTGGCTCGTCATGTTGTAAGTTACACCTCTGCCAAATCTCTGTGGGATGCCCTAGAAAAATTGTATTTGAAAAGATCTTTGCCCTTTAGGATCTCCTTGTTACATAGACTATTTACCTTCAAAATGGACACTAACCTGACTCTTAATGAAAATTTGGATAAATTTCTAAGAATGAATCAGGACCTAGCTAGATGTGATGATGAAATTAAAGAAACTCACCTTGTTGTCTTGTTGTTAGGATCCTTACCTGCCCAGTTTGACACTTTAAGAGATGTGATACAGTTTAGCTCAAACAATATTACTAAAGAAAAGATAATAGAAGCTATAACTTAAAAGAATGATACCTTGAAAGTGTTAAAAAGTAAGACTGAAAAGAAATCAGATGTTAAACCTGAAGTTCTTATGGCTAAAGGAAATCCTAAACACTTTAAAAACAAGAAGGAAAAATATGAGAAAGATAAAACTGGACCTTTTGACTTTGATAAAAATAACAAGAAATGTTATTGTTGTGAGAAACCACGACATTATGCTAATGAATGTAGGAAGAACAAGAGAGATGATGCTAAAAATAATAAAAACTCTAATGGAAAAGTGTTTTTATTTGAGAAAATTCAAGCTGAATATCCCTGTGAATTGTTGATGTGTACAGAGTATAACTCTCTAAATTTTAATGTGTGGATTTTGGATTCTGGTTGTACCATGCATGCCTCTTTTGATAGATCTCTATTTAGTTCTTTGCATGAATTTGATGGTGGAGAAGTTATGCTAGGAGATAATACGGCCTTGGCCATTAGAGGAGTAGGAAATGTACCTATATGCATGTTTAATGGAAAAATTAGAGTTCTCCAGAATGTTAGATGGGTTCCACAACTTAGAAGAAATTTAATGAGTGAATCTGTCTTAGATGACTTAAACTGTCAAATTAATACTAGTAATGGGATAAGGGAAGTCATAAGAAATGGAACTACTGTTATAAAAAGCATCAAAAAGGGTGGGTTATATCAGGTTATTATTGTACCTAATTTGATCCTTACCACTGCTAATACTAAAATGACCTTAAGCCATACTAAAAGCTGGCACAATAGACTTGGGCACATTGGAAATACTGGCCTTAAAAATCTGTATAAACAAGGCATTATAGATAAAGAACCTGTTGATATTGTTTTCTGTGAAAATTGTATCTTAGGTAAAAAGAATAAACATAGTTTTGATAACTCATCTTATAAAGCTCAAAAACCTTTAGAATATGTTCACTCTAACCTATGGGGACCTGCACAGGTTGACACCATAGGAGGGAAGAGATACTTCATCTCTTTCATAGATCACTACTCTAGGAAAGTATGGACTTACCTTTTGAGAAATAAAAATGAAGCTTTTGAGTACTTTAAAGAATGGAAACTAGTTGTAGAAAACCAATCTGGTTATACTCTAAAATGTCTTAGAACCGACAATGGGCTAGAATTTTGTAATTCTAAGTTTAACAATTACTATAAAACCCAAGGGATTAAGAGACACCTTACTGTACCTGGAACTCCACAACAAAATGGAACAACTGAAAGAATGAATAGAACTCTTCTAGAAAAAACTAGATGTATGCTCATTAGTTCGAGGATGAAACATTCTATGTGGGGAGAAGCCATAGTGACTGCTACATACCTCATAAATAGATCTCCATCATCTGTTATTGACTTTAAGACTCCCAGGAAATGTGGACTGGCAAGAAACCAAATTTAACTCATTTAAAACCTTTTGGTTATACTGCCTATTCCCAAATCTCCCAAGGAAAATTACACCCTAGAGCCTTAAAAGTTGTTATGCTAGGGTATCCAGAAGGTGTTAAAGGCTACAAACTCCTTCTTATACAACCCCATGGATATAAAGTCATTAACTCTAGAAGTGTAACCTTCAATGAAGAAGTTTTCATTTTAAATCTAAAACTGATAATGTTGTAACCCATAGTTCTGAGAAAAATGATGGTATAGACATTCCTAGCACATCTAGACATTTCTACAATCACAATGACCAACCTCACATAAATGAAAATAATGAAGAAGAATTTGATATAGGATATTATCAAACTGAAAGCTCCAGTAACATGAACACTCCTCAATTAGACACAAATGAGGATGACAGAAATAATGATGATAATACTCAACAATTAGGGGAGGAAAATAATGAGGATGATAAGAAATATTATAACACTCAACAATTAGGGGAGGAAAATAATGAAATTCCTTATAAAAATGTGACAAAACTTGAATCTGGTAATGGCTGTGACCATGGAGATCAAGACGACCCGGGTACCAGTGCCCACAATGCTGAAAATGAGGAGGGAAATTCAAACCAACTCAAGTCGAATGAAAGACATAAAGACCTGAGTCGTTTTGATTTTCATGGTCACTACTAGTTAACCAGGGGCAGGGCCAAAAGACTTAAAATTCCAAACAAAAAATATGCTAATAATGTTGAGTATATCATGCTAACAAATGAGATGAATATAGTTGATTATGCCTTCTTAACAGCAGATGTGATAGATAATTTCTACTCCCCTGACACATATGAACAAGCTATAAAATGTGCTAATGCTAAACACTGGAATCAAGCTATAAATGATGAGATTGAGTCCATAAATTCTAATAATACTTGGATCCTTGTACCTAGGCCAGACAATGTGAAGCTAGTTCAATGTAGGTGGTTGTATAAACTAAAAGAAGGTATAAAACCTAGTGATCCCCCTAGGTATAAAGTCAGGCTGGTTGCCAAAGGCTTTACTCAAAGAGAAGGAATATATTACACAGATATTTTTGCTTCTGTTGTTAAGTATAAAACCTTGAGATTACTACTTGTTATGGCTACTGTGTATGACTGGGATATTGAACAGATGGATGTTAAAACTGCTTTCTTGCATGGTGATTTGAATGAAACCATTTACATGAGTCAACCTAAAGGTTTTGTAAATAAAAATAAACCTGAGCATGTTTGTTTGCTTAAAAAATTTCTGTATGGCCTAAAACAATCACCTAGACAATGGAATATTAAGTTTGACATTTGTATGAAAAATCTGGGCTTCATGAGAAGCAAATATGACTACTGCTTGTATTTCAAGAATCTTTCTACTCCTAATGCTTTGTATGTTCTCTTATATGTGGATGATATTCTGATTATGTGCAAATCCAAAGTTATCATTAGCAATGTAAAAAGAGACCTTAAAATGCATTTTGACATGAAAGATCTTGGTGTTGCACAGAAAATCTTTGGTATACAGATCATAAGAAATAGGGTTAAAAAGAAAATGTGGCTTTCTCATTATGACTATATACAGAAAGTTTTGGACAGGTTTAATATGGGAAACTCTAAACCTACCCCTATGCCCTTAGGAGGGCACTTAGATCTAACCAAGAAGCAATGTCCTGATTCTCCTAGTGAGTTGAAAAAGATGTCTAACATTCCATATGATGTATCTGTTGGCTCTATGATGTATGTTATGTTGTGCACTAGACTTGGACTATCTTTTGCTATAAGTGTTCTAAGTAGATTCATGTCTAAACCTGAATTAGAACATTGGACTGCTATGAAATATTGCTTGAGATATCTTGCAGGAACTAAGAAGTTATGTTTGGTTTTTGCTGAGCACTCTTCAAATTAAGATATTATTGGTTTTGTAGACTCAAATTATGCTAGTAATAAGGATACTAGAAAATCTACTACTGCCTATTATTACACTTGGACTAATAATTGTATATCATGGAAGTCACAACAACAATCCATTGTAGCCTTGTCATCTACAGAAGCTGAATATATAGCTGTAGTTGAAGCATCAAAAGAAGTCATTTGGTTAAAAGGCTTAATTACTGAAATACAACATAAATCTTGTATTCCTGTTTTGCATATTGATAGCCAAAGTGCTCTTTATCTTTGTAAAGATCATGTATATCATGAAAGAGCTAAACATATTGATGTTAGATTTCATTTTGCCAGGGATGAGATAGAAAAGAAACACTTTGAGGTTAAGAAAATTAGGGGAGATATTAATCCTGATGATTTTGGTACAAAAACTGTCCCTGCTGACAATTTATCTTTTGCATGAATTCCCTTCACTTGTGGGATGTTCCCTAAAGATAACTAACCATGAACTGATGACGGACAGGAGTGCCTCCCTCATTTACTACTAGTGATCAAGATGATGTGTTAACATGAATCAAGAGGGCAATTGTTAGCTTTGTGATTCATGTTGTATAGTATAGATTACATAGTGCACGCAATTGAATTGATTTGTAATAGTTCCTAGGTCTAGAGTTGTTGGATTAAGGTGACTAATGCTTGTTATAGGTGACTAGTGTTGTCCTAGTTGCTGGTTCACTGAATCCTGGTAGCTTGGACTCACTGGGAGTTGTGGCTCGTGTTGTTTCCTTATATCTGATATGTATAGTTGGCTTTGTGGGTTAAGTTGGTGTCTTCTGGACAGCTGCTTATGTTTGTTGGTCTGGACCGGGTTCGAGCGGTGAAGATTATCTCTGAGTTTTTGCTTGGTTTGGCACCGCCTAATGAAACGATGTGTTTGGACTTTGAGAAGGTGGTATATAAGTTGCCGCTTACCTCATCTAACCCTAAGTGAGATTGAAGTCTTGCCGCTGTGAAAGAGAGAGAGTTCTTCCTCTGAGAGAAAGAGAGAGAGCGACCGAAGAGAAGATGGAGGTGGTTCAATTGGGTTGAGACGATCATCCTCTCCCAGATCTCTCCAGCCGAAGATCTTCTGATTGAAGATAGCAAAGCTTGGACGAAAGCTTTGCTTGGCCTTACAGGGGCTATTTCGATACCTTGCTCTTTGTATCTTCTTCAGTACTTGCTTGTTCTAGATATAGGTTGTATTGCAGATTGATATTGCATGCATCTTGTAATCAAAACTATATTGTAATCATCTTGAATGCCTAGTAAAACCTGGGATCGGACCTCCCCTCTTGAGGTTCCGCAAAGGTAGGGTTTTAACACCCGAACTGCGTAAACAATCGATGTGTTGATCTTCTTGACCTTAACAAATATCCCCAGAATACATGATAAACATATTACAAATTGTGTGTTATATTTGTATTTTAAAAATATTGTACCTGAGCAAAGTAATGACATTTTTTTAAATGACCAATTAACCTTATTGTTTAAAAAAAATATATTATCGAAAGGGTCTAGACTAAGAAGGTACTAGTAAAAAAAATGTATTTTAAAAAATCCTTGGACATAACATTTTTTTAAATGACCAATATATTGTATATATTATAATATAAAGTTATAAACAACATATTATGGCACACTTATGATGCTCTAGATTAAGAAGGTACTAGTTTTGTAATATCGTGGCTTTACGTCTCAATGTTTTGTAGGTTATGTGGATTAAATTTCTACGACATTACTTTTATATGGATTAGTTGTGGAAGTTAGCGCGGAGAGTAGACCCACACTACTATGGCATAAGCAGAGATTGATTCATAACAATAGAGATCGATCAGATAAGTGTAAAACACTTGCAAAACAAACATTAAAATTAACAAGCTACTACTTTACTACTTCATAACAACATAGTTATAAACAAGTTTGGTGCTACTGTGTTGTTATGAACAAGTTTAACCTCCTTGCTACTACTGGAATGGCTAGAAGAGGTGGAGCCGATCTTTACGATTTTGACGCGCTCAATGAGTTGACACACTTGAGTAACCTTAACCTTGTCTCCATGAGTGTTCACAAAACTTCCCTTTGAAACCATCTTAGCCACCTTCGTTTTCTCATACCCAACCAGTTGATGCTGCTGATGGGATGAGCTCTGCTGTTTGCTACAAATCACGACGCTCTGTGATCTTCTTTTAGACGACCCCGCTACTATCTGCTTCTTTGTTGTCATCTAAATCTGCTGTATACTAACTTCTATTGTTGATTCAAAACTAACCAAAATCAACTTATGCAGTTCCAATCATGATGATACAAGCTGGTACAGAAATTAAAGAAGAAGCTATAAGTTGAGAAATTACCTGCTCAAGATTGCAGCTATGAGAATATTTGAGTTAGAAGATCGATATTAGCTACGTACGATTTATAAGAACCGCTCTATAACTCTATTGCTTTGCTTTCTTCGATCAGTCAACACGGCAAATAAATTATAAATTAATCAAATTAAACAAAGACCTCATTGCATGCAAAACGCATATACAGTTAGTGACATAGGATAGATGGTCTCTTTGTTCAACCAAGATTAGATAAATGACAAAATTCCTGACATGCTACTACGTTAAGCCAACAACTAATTTGTAAAATGGGAAACAAAAAAAAAAAGACAAGCTTGGGAAGGGGATTACTTATTGACTTAAGAAGACATTACTCACAAAAAATGTTAGTACTGCACCATAAGACATGCCAATATCAACTTCCACATTGCATGCAAAACGCATATACAGTTACGCATACAACAGATACGTACATATATACATAGACGTTCACACAACTTGCTCATCGTCCGACAAACCATCTACAACGTCTCTTGACAGTGAAAGCACGTTCATCAGCTCCATTCGGCACTCAAGTCGTCTAAGGTGGTGTCCCAATAGCATACACCTTCAAATCAAGGGGTAAAATATTAATCAAATTTCTACAAGCATATGTTCCAAAGTACTCTTTTTACAGAATAAGCTACATGCCTGAGCAAAATATGAAACTAACCAGAATAGTAAACGTGCAAGATAGTCTCGCGTTAGTGAAATCATAGGCTCAAAGTGCAGGGAAGTATTCTCAATTAGTTCTCCACACTCTTCATTTCCAATATTCAGAGTTGAACCTGTATTCTTCTCGGATGGAGGAGACGTCTTGGTATGCATCCTAGGAGATAGGGTTGCAAGGAGACCGTGGACAACAGAATGGATTATTTTTCTTACTTCTGGTGAGGTTGGCTGTGATAGCTCGGCCACCTATTAATAGATCATAGAATTGACAGTTAACAACTTATGTCCATCTACAACATGTATCACACATGTCAAGGAAAAATCAAATCTGTCACCCTCGCTATCCAACTATTATTCATTATAACAGAAGGCACATCGTGGTGAGATAAGATTTAGGATCTTTACATGAAAAGTGAATCAAAGATTAATATCTGAACTAACAGAACACGACGTCAAGAGATTTGTTCATAAACAAGCAGAAATTATAAAAAAAAAATATACTTGAAGGATATACATGACAGGGCCTCTGGTAGATAGAAATTCTAATTGTAATATATGTCTTACTAGAGCATCCAACATAAATGCATCAAACTGCTACATGTTTGGGCATTATGTTTAGCTGATAATATCAGATAAATACTCAGAGTTACAGTATAGTCTATTTTCTGTGCTTATAAATTATAATGATGCAATAACATAAGAATTGACCAATTTTCAATGAATGAAATGACTTCATAAAATAACTTTTGGACCTTTTCTGGTTGAAGTGAACGTAGATAATCAAGTAAATCGTTCTTCTCCTCACCCACAAATTGTTGCATTTGGAGAGCAGCATTTTTTCTCTTGTGTTCATGCAATTCCTGCCAAATAAAAACTAAATACACATTAACATTCACGAACATGAAAAAGTAACTGCAAGAGTGTAAAACAGATGGATCAAGATTGATGTACAAACGGACAACAGACCTTGTTGACAGAAGACAAGCGAGACTGCAAATTAAGAATATATGATTGAACTTCGGTGGTCATCTCCCCAAGGATAGGAAGATTAGGCTCATCACATGGGTTTATATCATCATCAGATTTTGATGAGTCTTTATTTTCATGCGGTACTTGTATTGTGCTGACACTATCAAGCGAAACTCCAGGAGTTGCAACTTCTGTTTCGTCATGCTCAGCAGTATCTTCATGAATGTCAAGATTCCTTTCCAGGCCAAGCCTATACTCAGCATTTCGTAACGTATACCTGCATACAAAGGAATTATTCTTCCAAGTTAGATACACCACAGAGCGTCAACCATTCAAAGGTGTTTACATGACCACTCGAGCAATAACTTATATGTTACACTTTACAGGAGGCATAGTAAATCGAAGGACGGAGGAATGAGACATATAGAGCTTCTCTGCACAATTTGAAAAGGGAGCTTTATGAACTTTAGGAGCTAAAGATTGAAAGTTACATAGTTTCTTTCTCAGCAACAAGCCCCTAGTTCCATAATCTTAACAATTCAGATCAAAAGTGGCAAATATTGGATTTTTCACCAAAATATCACAGAGAGCTCTGACATATATCACATCTATGCTTATAAATCAAAAGAAAATTATAGCTGTCAAGCTATGTATGGTGGTGATAAATGATCTTTAAGGTCCAGAGACTAACATACCCAGTCATCATGGAAGATATCAACAATTTGGAAAGTGATTCCCACAAGGCTTCAACTAGAACCTGAAACTGATTAGAAGGAAGCAAGCCTAGCATGCCAGAGATAGTCCTCTTCATAGCATCAATGGTGGAAGGTGGGACATCTCTTTGAATCAGGCTAACATCCAAAGGTTCTATCTCCTGTATCAGGTCTGATAGAAGTATTTTCTGGAATAAATGAATACAAATGTCAAACTTTGTAATCATTCAGGGTGAATATAGTAGTATAATATGAAACAGAAAATTGTTTCAACACCAATCCCTCGGACATAGATAAATCGCAAGTGTTTATCTTCTAAGAGGATAAGAATGTCATTAAAAATTTCAGAATACTTTTTTGTCCATTTACAGGCCCCTCGTCTCTTTACAAGAAAAATATGAACAGCATAGCGGTAGATATCATTTCCCCTTGCATACCAAGTGTGCCATTGTAAAGACAAGTTATGCTTATTCTACTTGCAACCCTACATGATCCTTTCAACTTAATTTATCCTCCATCCGAGACGTCTCCTCGTCTCGGATAAGCATACTTTTCATGCTTAACAAGTGTGCCATTGTAAAGACAAGTTATGCTTATTCTACTACATGATCCTTTCAACTTAATTTATCCTTGGGGATGCCAGAAAGTTCTATCATTTCCCCCTCAAATTTTCTCACAGTTAGTGCTGATCCATAAAGATTGTTCCACTGAATGTTTCAAACAACTCAATAAAAAGCAAAGCGTTAGATATCATTTCCCCCCTAGTGCTAACACATGTATATATACATTTCAGCTTTTAAGCTGAAGTTGTTTTCAAACAACCCATATTGCACTTCTATTTAAATAATAGCAAATACAAATCCCACTATATTTATTAAAAGAAGACGTGAACTTGATAGAAGCGCAATCTTCTATATATATAATTGGAAATCAAATTCAGGACCTCACCATTCTCTGATAAAGAAGACGTGAACTTAATATTGTAGTCCTAATATTTATTAAAAGAGTTTATTCTTAGCAAATGCACATCTTACAGGGAGCCAAAAACAACTTGATGTGGGCATTGGTGGTAAAAAAAACAATTATAAACCCATGACCAAAGCAAACTCATTGTTTAAGTGCTTAACACACAGAGGTTCAGTAGAAGGAAATCCTCAAATGCAAAGTAATAAAAACGTATAATTTGCAATTCTAGCATAACGTGCTTGCAGCAGATCAAAAGTATCAACTATTCGAAAAAATATCATGTATTTACATTTACAACTTAAAAACCGAAAATTAGAATAAGATAAATTTGTGACTACTAGGTAATATGGCCCAATGAATATGTGGCCCATGATCCATGTACTCAGTCTATATATATCATCATCCAATGTAATAGTAAATCAAGCAAATACAAAATATTCAGAACAACTCTCTGCTGAATACCTTATCATGGTATCAGAGCTACCAAGGACCAACGTCCACTAAGGGTAACAAAACAAAAAATGTCAGACAGCAGCTCTCCTCCCTCCTCAAATGCCAATCCCTCTCCAAATCCAAACACCTTCACTCCACCACCACCACCTCCTCCTCCGCCTCCACCTCTTCTTCCGACACCACAAACAAACACCACTCCACTCCCTGGCTTCTCCAGTTTTATCAATATCAAATTATCACCTAGCAACTATCTTCTCTGGAAAACTCAGGTTATCCCTGTCCTCCGTGCCTACAATCTGTTTAGCCATGTCGATGGAACCTCTTCCTGTCCAAGCTCCACAGAAGACCAGCCCACTCCATCTACCCTTGATTGGTATTCTAAAGACCACTTGGTGCTAGCTATCCTTACCTCCTCCCTCACTGAGGAAGTGCTTACTCATGTTATTGACTGTACTACAGCTCGTCAAGTTTGGCAAACACTCCAGGATCTCTATACCGCTCGCTCCAGTGCTCATGTCCTTCAAACGCGTCTTCAACTTGCCTCAATCAAAAAGGGAAGTGACTCCATCACTACGTTCTTCAACAAGGTAAAAGCCCTAGTTTCTGTTCTACAAGCTGCTGGACAACACATATCGGATTCCGAACTTGCTGCTTCTCTATTCTCCGGCCTTCCCCCTGAATACGATCCCATCATCACATCTCTCAGCACTCAACCCTTCCTACCTACCTCTCATATGATTCTCTCCCATTTACTAAATCATGAGGCTCGTTTGCTTCATCATTCCTCATCCCCCTTACCCAACCTTTCTGCAAACTCCACATACACATCTAACTCCTCCGATCAACAAGATTCCAGAGGCCGTCGCCGAAATCAGACCTCCCCCAACAATAACAACCAACAACGCAACACAAACAGCAACTATAGAGGACGAGGAAGATCCCCCAACAACAGTTCAAACTACAACAACTCTTACCGCAACTCCTCTGGTCGAGGCTCTAACAACACCCTCTCCAACTTCAATGGACAGCCAGAGACTCGCCCCATCTGTCAAGTCTGCCTTAAACCTGGTCATACAGCTCTCCAGTGTTGGCATCGGTTCAATCACTCATATCAAGCCCCTGCTCCCTCATCGTTCCAAGCACACTCTTCAACTTCAAATTGGACACCTGATACAGCAGCAACCAATCACTTCACGCCAGACCTGAATCAACTCACTTATGATGCTCACCCCTATCATGGCTCGGACACAGTGTCTATTGGTGACGGTTCATCGCTGCCCATTCAGCATTACGGTTCCGCTTATTTCCCCTCTTCCTCTGCTCCTTCTGTCAATCTTGCTCTCAAACATATCCTTCATGTGCCCTCCATCAACAAAAATTTGCTTTCGGTTCGTCAATTTTGTACTGATAATAACGTCTTCTTTGAGTTTCACAGTGACTGTTTTTTTGTGAAGGATCGAATTACTCTGGCAACTCTTCTTCAAGGAACCACTGAACAAGGCTTGTATGTTCTTCCGCTGACAACCCTTAATCGCTCTGCTCAGGCACATCTCACCACCACCTCCAATTTTCATCTCTGGCACCACAGATTTGGTCACCCCTCACCTCGCGTCACTCAACAAATGCTGCGTTCTCTCAGCATCCCATGCCCTACTGCTAATGCGCTATCTTTTCGTTGTGTTCCCTGCTCAACCGCCAAGGCCCATTCACTGCCCCATCCCCCTTCATCATCCAAAGCGGCCCATCCTTTTGGTTTGTTGTTTATGGACCTATGGGGACCGGCCCACACTACTTCTTCAAGAGGCCACAGATTTTATCTATCCATTTTGGATGATCATTCCAATTATTTATGGCTTTTCCCATTATCTAGTAAAGCTACTACCTCCTCTTATGTTGAAGCGTTTATTTATTTTGTTGAAAATTATTTTTCATCCAAAGTCCAATCTATTCAAACCGATGGTGGAACCGAGTTTAAACCCCTCACTACTTTTTTTGCCAAACACGGTATCAATCATCGACTCACTTGTCCATATTCACATTCTCAAAATGGAAGTATTGAAAATCGTCATCGTCACATTGTGGATACCGGACTTGCCTTACTAGCTCATTCGTCTATTCCCTTCTCATTTTGGGATTACGCCTTTGAAACCGCCGTCTACTTAATCAATCGTCTCCCAACACCAACCCTCCAAAACGCCTCCCCTTATCAAATTCTTCACAAACAACCTCCCAACCTTAAACTTCTCCGAGTTTTTGGTTCCCTTTGTTTTCCTAACCTTCGCCCATATAACAATCACAAACTCAATTTCCGATCCAAACCATGTGTTTTCTTGGGATATGCTTCGAATTATAGAGGATACATTTGTCTTGACTACACTTCACAACGAATCTACATTTCTCGTGATGTCATCTTCCATGAATCTCAATTTCCTTTTACCCAACAAAACAATCCTCAGCCCACTACCACATCTCAGCCTACCTCATCCTGTCATTTACCGAACTTACTTGCCTTACCTGATCCGTCCACTCAGGCCCAATCTACTTGGCCCACTAACCCTGCACTACACCCTTCTCCCACATTTCCTAATGGGCCTACTTCTTCATCTGAATCCATTCAACCTACCAGCCCACTTACGCAGCCCTCATCGATGAGTAACCCAACTCTCCACCCTTCATCACAACCTTCTGTTTCTCCACCAACACCTGCGTCCTCATTGCCGACCTCGTCACCACAACAACTACCTCCCTCTCGATCAATCAACACACGATCCCACAATAATATCTTCAAACCCAAAATTCGCACCGATGGCACCATTCCTTGGCCACCCCCCTCCTCTTCCTCCACAAATGTCGTCCCTGAGGAACCAACATCTTTCACCCAGGCCTCCTCCTTTTCTGAGTGGCGGGATGCCATGGCAAATGAATTCCATGCTCTGTTATCTACCCATACCTGGTCACTTGTCCCTCCACATCCAAATTCACAACCCCTTGGGGTCAAATGGGTCTTTAAGACCAAGAGAAAGTCCGATGGTACCCTTGAGCGAAGAAAAGCTCGTTTAGTGGCAAAGGGATTCAACCAAGTATTGGGTATTGATTTTAATGAAACCTTCAGCCCAGTTATTAAACCTTCCACTATCAGACTTGTCCTCACCCATGCTGCTATGTTGAACTGGTCAGTCAAGCAAATAGACATACAAAATGCCTTTCTTCATGGTGACTTGAATGAAGATGTGTACATCACACAGCCTCCAGGGTTTATTCATCCTCAGTTCCCAAATCACATATGTAAGTTACATAAATCTCTCTATGGTCTACGCCAAGCACCTCGAGCATGGTATTCCAAGCTCAGTGATACACTTGTTCATCTTGGCTTCACCCAATCTAAAGCTGATAACTCTTTGTTCACTTATAAAACCAAAATTGACACTGTCTATGTCCTTATCTATGTTGATGACATTCTCGTCATTGCTTCCTCCACCTCTCTAGCCCAAAAATTCATTACCTCCATCTCTACACACTTCCCTGTAAAAGACCTAGGGGACCTTCATTACTTCCTTGGCATTGAGGTGAAACGAAACTCCTCTGGGTTCTTTCTCTCTCAATCCAAATACATTCATACCCTTCTCAAGTCTACCAATATGCATCTATCTAAACCTGTTTCTACCCCTATGTCAACCAATTGTGACCTATCCTCCTCTAACTCCCCTATCTTTACTGATTCCACACTCTACAAGAGTGTCGCTGGTAGTCTCCAATATCTGTCTTTCACCCGCCCAGATATTTCTTTTGCAGTGAATAAAATTTGCCAGTATATGCATCAACCTCTTCTCATACATTGGCAAGCTATCAAACGCATTCTTCGCTACCTGAATTCCACTCCTAATATTTCCCTTCATCTTTCCTCCACAAACTCCTCCACTCTTGCAGGTTTCTGTGATGCTGATTGGGCCGGTGACTTAACCGATCGACGCTCCACTGCAGCTTACTGCATCTACTATGGGTCCTCCTTGGTGTCTTGGGCGTCGAAGAAACAATCTACAGTCTCACGCTCCTCCACAGAAGCTGAGTACCGAGCTCTTGGTCAAACGACCTGTGAACTTACTTGGCTTCAACATCTTCTGGCTGAGCTGGGCATATTTCTTCACAACCCACCACTTCTCTGGTGTGACAACTTAGGTGCCACCTACTTGGCTGCAAATCCAGTGTTCCATCAACGAACGAAGCACATCGAATTGGATTACCATTTTGTTCGCGAGAAAATAGCTGCTAAGACCCTGCAAGTTGCCTTCATAACATCTAAAGATCAGATAGCTGATGCCCTCACCAAGCCACTTTCTTCTGCTAGATTCAGTCTTCTTCGATCTAAGCTATCCCTCTGTGATGCTTAGCTCGAGGGGGCATACTAGGTAATATGGCCCAATGAATATGTGGCCCATGATCCATGTACTCAGTCTATATATATCATCATCCAATGTAATAGTAAATCAAGCAAATACAAAATATTCAGAACAACTCTCTGCTGAATACCTTATCAGTGACCATAAGGCAGGGGTGAACAATGGGATGCAAAGGGAAAATCTGAGCCTGAGAGAGAAAAGACCACTGGTACATACTATTTAGTAAACATTTTGCTAATCAAACAGCAATAAAAGCATAAGAGCATGCTGCTTACGTAAAATCTACAACCTGAGCAGATAAATTCAATCGAATTGTGTATTTATCTACCTCGCAGAGAAGTCCTAATGGCAAGCGAGCAATAATCCACACCATAAGATTTTATAATCATCTAAACCGGCTAATTGAAGTCGAACGAATCCGAATTGCAAGCACGATGATAATCAATAAACTCCGAAGTCATCAAGGAAGTGAAATCAAGATTCGCAACTAGGAGAGAGAAGAATCGGCGAGCTGACCTTAGGGAGGGAAGTAGCGTCGTCTGGTGAATCAATACCCTCGAAAGAGGAAGAAGAGGCGGAAGCGAGGAGGAGGGATTGGCGAGGACGGGAGACGGTAGCGATTGGTTTGAAACGGGGAAGAGAGGAAGGCGGTGAATAAGGAAGAAGGTGTATGTGTGTATGCGGCGGAGAGGAGGAAGTGCGGAGAGAGAAGAAGGAGGAAGAGGAAGAAGAAGAGAGGGTGGCCATGGAAGGGATTGAGAGATTGAAGAGCCCTGTTTGGGTGGTGTTGTCAGTGAAATCTCCGCCTATCCGGCTATCCCGCTTACAAATTATGTTTTCAACCTACAAATTAGGCCTATATTTCCTTTGTGGTTCTAAATATTTTGTATTTGTCGTTACCTACTACTAATATATAAGATTCTAACCTACTTACATGTCTTAATTATTCCCTTATCCTTCCAAACAATAAACCATCTCTATTCTTTTCAAATATCCTACAATTCTATACTAAACTATTCAACTCTAAAATTTTCAATTTTATTTAGAGCATTTCCGGATATCCGATCCGAAGGCTCGGATATCCGACATTTTTATCTGGACGGATATCCGATCCGAAGATCCGATCAAGATATCCGATCCGATCCGGACATTTATTTTTAGACTAGTCGGATATATCCGATCCGATCCGACTTTTCCCTCTAAAGTCTTATCCGTATCCGATCCGATGATCCAAAAAAAATGCCCGGATCGGAATCGGATCATCAATTGCCGGTTATCTTCGGATTGGGATTTTTCGGATCGAATCTTCGGATTGGCGGATCGGATTAGTCGGATCGGATATTTTTGTTCACCCCTAATTCGCACGGTTCAAGATTTTTTATTGCACCACGCATACGGATCCCGTATCCGTCATAAGGTCACGATTACGGGATCCGTAACCGTGACCAAAAGTTCATCCCGTAACCGTCATGATTAGGCGTTCCGGATCCGTGATAATTTTCTACATGAATTCTAACCTGAAAAAAGAAAAAAAAATATGTCACCATCACGGTTACTGCCCGTAACCGTGATGTCAGGAAAAAAAATATTATTTTTCTGTGTATCTATGGGCGAAATATTTTTTTTTTTTATATTCGTCTTAACAATATACGTTGAGTGTTGTTTGAAAATTGAACAGCTGTAGATAAAACTTAAAAGGCTACAAATCTTTTTACTTTGTTATGTTTTGACTTCTAAGGCAAATGGAAAACATACCATAAATCAATAAGTCATGGGACAAAAATGAAAAGGCCCAATACACAGTACAGGCCCAAATGAAATGGAGCAACAATCCAAGCCCCTTTCAAGCTTCAATTTTACATTCAACATTGATCAATTACAGGATGTGGTTGATGAATGATGACATTAAAATTAAATGAATAACTCTGATAATCTCATTTTAAATTAGGTTCAAAATTAAAAAGAAGACAAATTTTTTAAGAAAAAAAAGAAGCCAAACATATAATTTATATTAATGGCTTTTACAAACGCTGCATCATATTAAATTCTTGATTCCCTTTGAAATATTTTCAAAGGTGAAGCACCCTACACAGAGCCCCTTCAACTAAACCCTCCCTAAACTCAAACGCAACAACCAAGGAGGGCAAAAACCACTCTAATTAATTAACTGTGCAGAGGAAAAAAGAAGAAACCAAGGAATCTTCCTACACATTTTTTTTCCACGCTCCTACCAAACTAGCTTGCTTAAATTACCCTTCACATGCGGCGTTCAGGAGTCCACTGAGGCAACTTAGAGCTAAAATGAGCCGACACAACACGTGAGTCCAATAGCTCCATGATCGGCGTGAAATTCACGCACCGAGGCACTTTGTATTGATTTATAGACGCGCCACGTGAGATCGCGTAGTCCATTAGCTCCTCAAACGTACCCGCCCCCACCACTCGGATCTCCAGAGGCCCAATTGACCCGCATTCAACCCGACCCTGTCTATACACCGAGTTTAGCGACTCCTCCATCGCCAAGCAGCAAGCGTCCAGCACGTGGCCGGGTAATGGAGTACCCGATTCTCTTGCCATCAGCTCAAAATAGATCACGTAGTGACCCGGTATGGTCCGAGTGTCTGCATAGCTTGTGTACTCTACAACGCTCGTGTGGTAGGGTCTCAGCAGCTCCGATGCCGCCCCTACTGCCACTTGGAGCTCTGACTCGTCGGTCTTGTCCGAATCGATGGAGAGGAGGACATTCTTGCGACGTACGAAGTGGAATTGCGGAGCAGAGTTGTGGAAGCCCGTGACCCGAAGAATGTCGCCTACACGGTACCTGCATAGGCCCGCATAGGTCGTGATCACCAGCTCGTATTCTTTTCCAACTTCCACGTCAACCATGTCCACCAACTTGGGTTGAGCCCGACCCGACCCGTTAGACTGGTCCACCGGGAGAAACTCAAAATAAGCCATGTTTGGCATAATGGTGTAGGAGACCTCGGAGGGCTTACATATCGGGTTTAAGTTAAGCCCGAAGTAGCACTCCGAGGAGGCGTACATCGTACAGGCGAGTGGGAGCCCACCACTGTAGTAGTCCAAGGTGGGTATGTATTGGGCCATTGCGCCCGTGACAATGACATCCAGATACTTAGTGTTGGGCCAGATTCGGGTTAGGATCCCCTCCCAATTCTCCTTGGAGCACTCCGAAATGATAAAGTTAGCAAGTTCCGGGTCAGGCCTCACAACATGGGTCATGCAAGACTGGATGGCCGGGTCGGTAATCTTAGTGCTGAGTGTGCCCGTCATTATGTCATGGGCGAGCTGGGCCCAGTTGAGTTGAAGGAAGCGGATGGCCCTTAGAAGGCCCGAAGCGAAAACCGCCCCTAGTCGAAGCACTTTCTCTCGCTCATACAACCCACAAAGCATTTGGGTGTACATACTCTGGAATGAGTCGGAACAGAGGATGGCCTCATTGGGGCTTGTGTACACGTTGTACGGGTCGTACGGGCGGGTCTTGAATTGTTCACTTTTATAATAGCTTGTCAACACTGGCCGGGCCACAAGCCCGCCAGGAGTCTTGGTCTCGGATTTGACAAACAGGAAATAGAGGCCCTTGCCTTTGTCCAGCCCTGGAACGTAACTGTCACAATAAAGAAAAACAGAGATTAGATTCCAAGAAATATCATTATTTTTATATCTATTTGAATTTTAATGCAGAAATTATTGCTGCTTTTTATATGCGGGGACGGTGAGAGATCCACGTTCAAGTAAATTAATGCTACTAATAGCCAACATAAACAATCAGAATTTTATAATCTTCTTCCTACTAATACTACTACAGGCTAAGTAGTATTAAATTTGCTACAGGAGCAATAAATTAGACAAAGTACTTACAGATTCATGACAGGCATGAGAAGGCTGTAGAGTAACTGGCGACGATCCAACTCTTCTTTGATCGTGGGCATCAGCTTTCTCTCACCCGCTGACGTCCCTGAACTGCAAATTCAATTACACTTGATTAAACCAGCTATTCAAAAAAATTATGAATACCCTCGTTTGAAAGATAAGAGCGAATGGTGAATTACCTGGTAAGGAACTCAGAGATGGGGTGGGAGGAGAGAATCGGAGATCGATCACCATTTGCGATGCGCTGAATCTCAGGCTGGAGATCCTCGTAAGTAACCATGGGAAGACGGGACTTAAAGCTTTCCCGGTCAGTAGCTCGCTGGAGACCAAATCGGCGGAGGTACTCAGTATCGGCGTTCCGGGTAAGAATCTCCGAGAGAACTCGCTCTTGTACGGCGTCGGCGTTTCTGGTCATATCCTCTATGAATTGAAGCGCCTTAGCGTCCTTTTCGCATGCTGGTGGACCCAACGGTGAGGACAACACTGCATCGACGGCCATTTCGTATTTCTTAATTTCCAAATTTTGATAACTACTGAATGTGTGGGTGTTCAAATTGAAGAACGTCGTCGGGGGTTTAGAATCAGAAGAGTGTTTATTGATTTGGGTTTGGGGAGTGTGGGAGGGGGAGAGGGTATATATAGGGGGGTGGAAGGTGAAGACACGTAGGAAATAAACTGCCACGTAGGAGAGGGAGGGAGGGACAAAAGCGAGATGGGGAGGAAGGTGACGGAGGAGAGTGACAGCTGGGTGAAAGCTTGTAGGGGAAAGAGGGGGACATTGTGGGCCCCCAGCACGTGGACGTGCCTGAAGAAGGGGAGGGCATGTGGGGTTAGGTGACCTCTTCCATGTCCCAAATTTTTATTATTGGACTTAAATTTTCTAATCCTCTGCCTAATGATAATTATACTGTATTAAGTAAGTAATATTTCGCCCCCTGTTTTGGTTAAAATTATAATAATAAATTACAATCCAACCCATTGTGATCTATCTATGTCCTACATTTTTAGGCAAGTACGAAATTTGGATGAAAATTTGCAAATAAATTAAAGAAGAAAATAATGGTTGATTTTGTGTAATTTAATATAGTATTGTGGAAACTATTGAAATAATAGAAGCAATTGCATGTAATTTCGAGGCGGGAGGGGTGAGCACGACTGCTATGTTGGGTGAGCCGGCCGAGGCTGCGTTCAACACTCTAATTTCCACGCGCTACCCATCTTGGCACGTGTGGAAAATTGGTCACTGGCGACCGTGTGTACCAAATGTAATTCACCATGTTTAATTACTGTCTAAATTTTATATTTGAATTGTCGTTGATTTACTCAAATATTGTTGTACATTTATATTTGGCAGTAGAATGATTTAGTTGGAAAAGAATAAAGAGGATAAGAATGGTGTTTTGGGTGGTACCGAAGAGTCGGTCAAAGGCAGTTTCCTGTTCATGAGAAACAGTGTTGGTGTCCGTAGTCATCGACCCAACCGTGCGGGATCGCGGGATTTGCTCTCTCAATAAGACAAACAACAATCTTTTTTGAGAAAATTTAGCTATTAGGGCAGTTTTTGTTTATTGGATACTAACTAGGCCCCTAGCTAATTTCAATATAAAAATAAAGATAAATTAAAAACAAAAGGCTGAATTATAGGAAGAAGTTATGGCAGTTAACATAATCTCATTAATTAAAAACTGCCTTAATTAAAAAAAAACTATTAAGGAAAAATGGAAACTGTATATAGAGATTTGCAGAATCTTTTCCAAATCATATCAACGGAAACTAGATCCAAATAATTCAGAACAAAGCGTCTTCTTCCCACATCCATATCGTCTCCTATGATTTTCGTCAACCAACTTTCGCCCTCGCCGCCCATCAACCCAAAAACTTCAAAGATCATCTTCTTCTTCTTCTTCTTCTTCTTCTTCTTCTTCTTCTTCTTCGACTCTTCATCGTTTCTTATTCCCCCTACTTCGCACCTGAAAATAATATATTATGTACATAATTTTGTACAATCATGTACATATCACATACACAAATTACAATGCACATACATATACACATAAACATAAAATGTAACCAGTCACCAAACAAATGTCTACATTAAACAAAATAGTTAACGTACATACTCAATGTGTACAGTACTCTATCCAAAAATTATGTACATATTCATAAGCCATACATATATTAATTTAATAATGTATCATCGAATGTGTACATACTACATGCGTACACATTATGTCATACAATATATGTAACACATATACATATTATTTATATGTTTCAAACACATACATATATTAATGTATCATCGAATGTGTACACAATGTTACTTTCTTCAACCTCATACCGTTAATTACAGACAGTCATCGTCTATCCAGAATATGGCTTACCATTTACACAGTTAAAACACTACAAGTAAGGTGATTCATCATATATGTACATTAATTGTTTCGATATAACGCTTTAATTTTAGATGAATGATTCGTCCGCCATTGACGCGTATAAAAAGCTTTGAAAATCCAGAAAATATATATACACACATAAGGCTTACCAAATTACGAGTGTTGTGATGATGATGCAACCAAAACCAAAATACAGATGCAGTAGAAGTTCACAAACGCACAAAGTTTTTCCCCGAAAATGGCGAAAACCTTCGTCCTCTGAATTCATTGAAAATGGAGAACCGTATCTCGTAAAAAACAGATCCTAATTATGGATGATCGTGGCTGCTATTTTTTCTCAAACCGTTATTTCCTTTAATTTCAATAATTAATTTTGGAAATAAATATGGTTTAATTGGAGAGAGAAAGATCCTGGGATCTTTATTTTAGTTATTTTTAAATCTTTTATTTTAATACTCAAGGGGCCTAGTTTGTTAATGATAACTCAAAACTACCTACTTTGTACACCGCTATGCAAAAGGTGCCTACCTAACCATTTTACCCATCTTTTTTTTCATCTAAATTTTCTTCTAATAATAATTATTCTCTCTAAATTATCTTCTAATTAAGATTTGTTATTTGTTTTATTTCAAATTATTTGAATCAAATACTATTTAAAATATTTCGTATTTTGGCAGTAGTTTGCTAACACTTGTGAAACTACGTGCGGGTTCAGTTTTAATAAATATTTAATATTTAAAAATTTATATGTATAATTTTGTAAAATAAAATTCCAAAAAATAAAATTATAATCAATATTATTATTTTTAATTCTATTTTAAGTATTTATCTCTTCTAATTAATTATATTTTTAAATTGATTTGTTAAGATATGCTTGTTGGTAAAAAAAATTCGTAAAAGTTTAAAAACTATTTTTATAAAAATAGTTATTTAAATATTTTTTAAAAATTTAAAAATTAATTTTCAATTTATATTAACATTTAAAAATCACTTTTTAAAATAATTTTTTAGGCTTCGAGAAACCTGGCGTTGACACGTGACAATAGAGGCTTCTACTTTAATAGATATAAGATAATATAATAGTTGCTAATACTTGTGCATTTTACAGTGAACAAAATATTGTTGAGACTTTTGAAAAATAATCAATTGCTACTTTACTCTAATTATAAAACCTTAACGTACTCTTATGTTTTTAAAAAGTGCATTTACACTTATGAAAGATGTACGTGAAGATTTTTAAATAAATCAATAATCTTTTTTTAAAGTGCATTTTAGTCTCATTATAAATTATTATGAATTTTAAAAAGAAAGTTTGCGCTTTAAATATATCTATATTACTATTCAGATAAGTCTAAAGTGCATATTTAGAAAAATAAAAAGTAATGCAACTTTTCAAATATGTTTATCTACGAACAAAAAATGCACTTTAAAAAGTAATGCACATTTTTTAAATATGTTTATCAACATTACAGCTAAACAATACAAATTTTAAAATTACTATGAGCCATACATATTATTAACGTATTTATCAAAGTTAACTATGTGACGTGGATTTCACTTTATCAAATCAAGTTAATATTTAATAAGTTAAAAAAACTTAAATTAAGTTTTTTAAAATAATAATTTATAACTATTTTATAATAATTTTTTTAAATAAAATTTTGTAAAAAATATTTTTTAAATAAATTTTGTTTACTTAAAAATATCTTTTTCATATGAATTTTTTAAAACTTTTTTTGGAAATTTTTTAATTTTATATATCTTAACTAATTCTTAAATCAAAATTTGATTTTTTTCAAACTATATTTTTTATATTAAAAGTTAGTTAATATATATAAAAATTTTGCAAAATATTTTTCTAAAAAAATATATCTTTTACAAAATATTTTTAACATAAAAAAAATATTGTTACAAAAACTGATAATATAAATATTTTAAAAAAACTTAATTTATATTTCTAACATTTTTATGATATTAACTTGATTTAAAAAAATAAAATCTCACACAATTAATTCAGTTTTTGATGTCTTGTAAGAATCTGGTTGCCACGGAAAAGTAAGACATATTATTATTTGTAAATACGTTGATAGTTTGTATCGCTCCAAACAATTTTCAAAGTAAATAATAATTTGTGTTTATTGTTGATAGTTGGTATTATTTTTAAGTTTTTTTTTATAAAAAAAATATACATTTTAAATATGTTTATCTACGTTCCAGAAAATGCATTTAAAAAAATACAATATATATATATATATATATACACACTTTTTTTATATATAAGTATAGATTAATACACTTTAAGAGGAAAGAAAAATATGCATTATTTATTATGTGTACGTGCACATTGAGAAATTAGTGTGCGTTTTATAAATATGAAATTATGAATCTGTATATGTTGGAGAGAAAGCAATTAATGTGCATTTTTTTTATCAATCAGTTGAAACAATAATGTGCATTTTAAAAAGAAAAAAAAAAGTAATGTGCATTTTTAAATATGTTATGTGTGTACGTGCTCTATATAAAAAAAAATGCATGGTTATATATATCACATACACATAATTAATGTACATCTTATCGAATAAGATTGCAATGAGGTTAGCTATATAGTATCGTTTCTACTATTTTTCATTCGATAATATATGTTTCAAACTATCACGTGTTATCATAAAATTATAGACGAAATATCGAATAATACTTTTCTTAGAATCTAGATGATAGACTAATCTTACTACGTTGTTGTAAAAAGTAAAACCTATATTCAACCTGACTAAAGATCCTCAAGAAATAAATTGTCGTCTTGTCCGATCTCAGGTTTGGAAAAATAGAGATTGTGCGCTCACAAAAAACAATCCTATCATAGTTCCCCACAAAATCATCATCACTCGATGTATGAATGCAAAAGGGGCAAGGTTATCTAAGACGAACAAAAATAGGTTATTTGGTAGATTATTGTGTCCAGATTATTTTGGTAGATTATTTTGACTCAAAAAAATATCCAACTACAAAGAGATTATTAGGATTATTGGTAGATTGTTGAAAATTTTCATCCCTCAAAATAATATCTTGGTACCACCAAACGGACCCTAGAAACACAAGATGTTACTAGGATGTGGATCTTACAATGAGTTTACTAGAGTCAATCTTACAACAAATTTACTATCAGACCTTCCAACAAGAGCACGACTAAAACACATCCAACCTTTAATTAACAAAATAAATTTAGTAGCATGTACCTAAAACCATGTAAAGAAGTAACAATGAAAATCGAAACAACCTTAATGACGTAATCTCAAGTCAAAGTACTATGATGACCAAAAATACAATAACCTTCCCAAAATCTTAAGGCACAGGCAAGTTCAGCCGATCACCAACTCCGATAAGTTTCTAGCAAACATACCTAGAATTGAAACTTATCATAAAATCAACTATTTTTTTAAACCGGTAGCTAGCGTCCTAAAATTAGAGTTGGAATTCAAGAATCATATCAAACTTATATGCATCATACAAGGAACGTCTGTAACACCCCAAATTTTCAGAACTCGGGGAGTCACGGGTTAGGATCTCACTGTGGGTCCCGACCCCTAGTTTGACAACACTTTCACTACATCTTACAACAAGGCACAAATAATCAAGAAAACCGAAATTCATAAAACGGTGTTTTAATTTCACGAATGTAGCAACATGCGACTAACAACCAACAACATACTTAAGATATTAAAAGTCTAAAAGTCAACATACTAAGAAGGAAACAACAATATAAAATTCAACCCCATCCTAGGGTGTACGGAGACACTACTGACCACTACTTCAAGATCACTCAGTTGCTGCTCTAACCCATGGTAAGTCTAAACAACAAAAGAAATTAACCATTAGCTAGCTATCCAAAAGTTAGACAAATAATAATAATAGCACACACACATATAATAAAACACTCAGCATGCTTTCACAGAATTCCATTTATTATCTTTGGTTAAGTCATACACTTTACTAATGATACTTATATTGTGGAACGAGGGATTCCCAAACCATACCTCCACTCCCGTGTAACCATCAGGAGTGGATCCGATGCACCTCATTTTATACATGTCTAGTCTAACTATAGAGAACCCCTCAGTCTCATGTTAGAGTTGGGCAGTGATGTCACCACCCATTATACATACACTTTGGCCATAAACGTAATAAAGGTCGTCCTATGCATGTTATAATTATGAAACAAACAACACGCACCACCATCATCATTAAGCTAACATCTAGAAGCTAACTAAGTAAGTCTAAAGGACTTACCTGAATCAAATCTCAAATTCCGTTATCTCAACTCGGTATGTAACCGTAGAAACTCAATCGCCTGTTATAAAAGGCAAGTGGATCAATAATGTATCCCAATTTCTTAGAAGTCTATAACTTCTAAGATACTCAATTCGATCATAAGAGAAATTACCAAAATATCCTCATATGTTAAAATGACAATTTTATCCTTGGTCCCAAAACTGTAGAAAAATCTCATAACAAAGTTTCAAACTATTCTTTGGAACTCAAATCCACACTTTAACTCTCAACAAGAAGTTTGCTAATGATTTAGAAGAGTTAATCACATTCTTGACTTTCATAAAAAGTCGCTGAGGTCCAACGTTGCCTTAAGATACGAGGCTCGAATAAAAATATCAAAATTCCACAAAAATATTCTAGGTCTTCTATGTTATGCCCTCTACACATAGAAGCAAAGAACTTCGAAAACTACCCAACCACAACTCCTACACAAATCTCCAAAGTTGGATACAAAATCCAGGAATTCTATAGTTAGCCAAATATTAACGGGTGCAAACCCTCAATCTCCGGGAGAAGAGGTACACGTGATGCTCTTCAGGAGGTGCAACTGAACCGAGTAATGTCAACTCTTCCTGAAACTTCCTGACTGCCTCTACAACATGAACATTCTCAAACCTGCCTCAATGAAATCTTGAAACATCTCTCTCCTCAACGCGGAAAAACAATACCTCTCTTTGATAATGCTTCTCATCTGATTCTAACAGGTGACTCGGCTACGAATGGTCCTCCACTAGTAATGCGTCTGCTCTCTAAACATGGTTTGTACTAACTTCACATGTCGATCCTCTCAGGTACAACTGGTACATGAGTCACCCTCTGCGACACCTGAGCTGACCTTGCCGATACTGACGGTGCCGGGGCAGGTCCCCCTGTCCTAATAGCCTCATCCACTCGTTGAGCGTACTCTCTGTACTCCGATGCTCCTATAGAGACATGTCATGACTCGTTCGACCGTGCTCTCTATGCTCCCGACCTAGCAGTGGTCGCATTCCCGACCTCGGGGACTATACTCTCTACAACCTCCTCCACCCCAGTATTTGCCAAACTCGCCGCTGGTGGCTCCTCTCGGGGATCTCGACCCCGACCTCTCGCTAAGGGAGGTCTACCTCCTCGGCCACGTCCTCTAACAATAAGAGTCATATCACCCCTACCATGTCCAGTAGGAGGAAGATGTGGACGACCTCTAGCCCTAGTACATGTCGTTTGCACGAGTTATAATAACTAAAGTTATAATCTGACTAATAGGTCAAACAAAAGCTATGATCTAAAATCCATACTAACTTTCCCAAAATCCTAAGGTACAAGTTGGTCTTAGAGAAAATCTTATACAGAACATTACAAACACTGATAGGTCTTAAATCCTTCATCACGCTTAGGTAATTCACTAGGATAAGAAAAATGAGCGTGTCATTAAAACTTTCTAAAAATCCTTTTTTTTTTATAATGAGATTAGTCTAGATAAAGGTTTGAAAATGCGTTTTAGAATACACTCGTTTGGAGATGTATATTTATAATCATCCGGTCCAGTTTAAATGGTCCCTTCCACGGTTCTTAATTTCTAATAACAAAAGTTCTACCTAACCATTTGTTGTTACATTTTGTGTAAGAGGAAATGGTAGACAATTGGATGGTGACATCCTTACTTTAATCCCTTTTCCTTAGCTTTACAATTGGATGGACTTATGATAGCCAACACTATGATATAAGTAGAAATTAACAAGTGTGAAAGTCAATCCTGCATGTAATTGTGTCGGACAACAACTTCAATTTAGCATATCATACAAAGTACGTAGGCATAATACCATCAAACAAAATTTTGATTTGGCCTTTATAGTGACAATACATAAATCACTTTTTAAACCTATATTCGCTTAACCTATACTATCTCATTCATTAATTTTAAAAATCCCACTTTTATATAATTATATTTGTCGATGCGCACTTTTGGAAAAATAAGTAAATTAAGGTTTCTTTTTGTAAAAAACAACATGTATTTTATGAGTTTATGGATAAGTAAGGGTAAATTTAGAGGGTAAGAAAAATTGGACTTTACCTCTTATTTATACACAAAATTTTTTAATAGGGGAGATTGTTTAATCTTAATTAGTATTATATAATTTCTTGATTCACAAATTATCTTAATTTAGTTCACTATTATAAGTTAGTAGATGGTCCTCTTTTATAATTCAGTTGTCTAGTAGTTACGGAGAATCGGTCTAAGTCTCTCCCTCTCACCTTACTATCAACTAGACAAGTTGAATCTCTTAATTTATTATTGTTTCTTAAAATTATAAATATATATTAATTTTGATACTCAATTTTTTTCTTGTGTAGAATTTAATGTTAATAACTTTTTTATATAAAAATTAATGAATATTGTATACAAGTAACTCAAAAATATTATTATATTACTTTTTTTGTACACAAATAAACTGACTATTTCTTATACCTAAAACTCGATATATAACTACAAAATCTAAGTAACATATTGAGAAAATTGAAACCAATCTAGATTCAAGTCTCATCACTCATGAGTGGTATCTTTATACATTTTATTTTATAATTAAGGACCCAAAAGTTTAATAGTTGTGGAATGTGGGCCTAAACTGAAAGAATTGTATTTGCATATTTATTTAAATTTATAATTTATGTTATTTATTTTAAAAAAACAATATAAGTTGATGAATGTTTATGATCTTAAAATATACACCTCAATATTTTTTTAATCTAAATTTTAAACAGAAACTTTTGTGTATTTCATTGGTGTCTTGTCTAGATATATATTTAACATTATACTTATATTATTTATGAACTAAACATAAATACTTTCTTATACCCGGCCAACACCCAAATTTAATATCACAACAAAAATTCTTATTAAAAAAACATAATATTTACAAAGAAAATGTCCGAAATTGAGGCGTATTCAATGTGTCTAATCATAAAAGACGAACCCATGAATCGAAGAATAGAGACAGAAGACTTGACTAAGCTAATGAGAGTCGTTTCAAGTGGTAGGCCAAGATGAAACGCAGAGCAGCATGCATGGCCCCTCTTTGATGTGGCATTCAATATACAAACGTGTTGCAAACGATCACCTCATTTGGTATCAATATATGAAAAAAGACTTAACGTCTCTAGAGACGTAACATTGAAATTGAAATGTGGCGTCTTAAATCTTACAGAGTTGTTGTGATTTGTTTGCTTTCTTGGGTCACTCGATCGGCCTTCATTTTGACTCGTCTATATGCATATGGAAGTACAACTGTACAGGATCGCAATATTAAACAGTTGCATGTGACCATGCATCCACATACATACTTCTAACTTTATATATATATATAGTCATATACGTTTGAAATTTGATGAAAATCATCCGGAAATGATCTAAAAATAGAAAAAAAAACATCTTTTGAAAATTGTAGTGTTTTGTTTGGATAGATATGGGTAGGGGGTCCCCAATATGGCATAAGAGGAGGAACAAATGTAATGTAAGTTATAAAGATTCAATCTTTGGCAAAGCAAAGTGAGGATATGCATGCATGTGAAAGGAGTTAATACCAAGACAAGTACCTGCAAACTAACTTAAAGTGTAAAGTTTGTGTCGACAAAAATGAAGTTTGAAATGGATGTATGTACAAAAATGTGCTGATTTGAGCAATCATGGAAGACAAAGTTCCACATGGTGTATGCATTCGATTCAAATTGACATTTGATGGATTTAGGTACCTTAGTTGCACGAGAGAGAAGGGAGATACAACTTCATATGTCTTGTTTTTGCTTCTAACAAGTTTCATTCTTGTTTTAACGCACGTCCATAAATTGCAAATCGATTTTAGCCTCATACAATGTGTATTGTATTTGAACCTAATGAGCATGTAGGTTTGTTCAACGATCTCACCGAAATTTCTCGAGAGATAAACTTAATGTTATCTCACTAGATTTGGTTTTGGGCTAATTTGGAAACTAGGCTTTTTTGAGAATTAGTGGTACAAACTAGGCTTTTCTTATTTTCTTATTAGTAAGTGTACCCCTAATATATTTTTACCGTCAAACCCTAATATTCTCTTCTTACCTACGCCGTTTACTCTCCCTTCTTCTGTATCTCTCCTCATCTCACTCATTTGGGATCTAACTTGAAAACTCTCTTCCCTCACCATGAAAACCAACCGGCCGCCTGCTCCTTTCTCCTTCTCATCGCCGGACTGCCTCTCTCCTTTCTTCCCTCAGGCCGACGTCCCTCCTCCCTTTCCCTGGCCGTAGAAGACCAGCGTTCGAGTTTCATTTCAGGCCATAGAAGACCGGCGTTCTTGCCATCGGCCGTCGAAGATCTGGGCTTTGCTAACCTCCTTCTCCCCGTACCTGCCCACGCCGGCCTTCCACCAATGTCGTAACAGTCCGGGCAACAGGCCTAGGCTCTTTCCAGTTGGCCGCCGATGACTCTGTTTCCTTCCGCAAAAGGTTGCCTTGCCGCCGCCAGCCTGCCGCCGTCTCGCCCTCACCGACCGCCAGTGCCCAATTAAGTAGAGTGAGTCCCGATTGTTTGGTTTAAACCCTAGATGTATTGGGGGATTTTGTGAGTTTTAGCCTTGTTTAAATGTGTGTATGTGATTCTAGAATTTGGGGTAAGTATGTAATTCTGGTATGCTTTTCTAGATCTATGTCATTTTACACTATAGAAACCATATTTCAGAAGGTGATAAAAAGTGAATTACAATCTCAAGTGGAAAGTTATTAGAGTGAACAAAACATAATTGGAATGATATATTTCTTTATTTTTTATGACTAGGATGGGTCTTAAATCTTAATTACATGCAGTCTAATAATTTAAACAGTATATTATAAGTTGAATCAAGAGCATGTATAAGTTG
>BSUD01000131.1:244743-260149 GCA_033239045.1 Fagopyrum esculentum
TTCACTTTTATCAACTTTATAAAATAGTCTACTAACATTAACTAAGATATGTAATATTGTCTAAATTAGTCTATTTTTGTTGTTTATCTGAAATTATAATTAATTTAATTATAAATTTTAATTAATCTTTCGTTAGTTAATTGAAACCATTATGTTACATAATTTTCTTATAGAAATTTTAAAAATTATAAAATTCAAATTATATTCTTGCCTTGGCACGAGAACTACACTAGTCTTATAAATATGGTTGTAGCAAGTCTTATAAATATGGTTGTAGCAATAACAATATTATAAGATATATATTCGGTGGAATATATATATATATATATATATATATATATATATATATTCTACATGCTAAATAGGTTTAATATATAAAAATAAAGTGAGTTTAAATATAGAGGTTAGTGTTGGATGGTATGTAAAGCAAGCTTAGTAGCAAAAATATATTAGAGGTTTTAATTTGTTTTCAAATGGTGAAATTTGATGGAAGCAGATGTTATTTTGCTTAGGCCACGTTTAGTGGGCTGGATCTCCTTTGGGCCTGCCCTGCGTCTCACCTTGCGTTGGCTTTGGGTTTCTGTATCATCTGAACAAAAAAACAAATCAATTTATGCGTATAGTTAAATATAGTATACTAATTATGTATATACATGTCAAACAGCAGAACAAAAAGGGGATGTAGCTCAGATGGTAGAGCGCTCGCTTAGCATGCGAGAGGTATGGGGATCGATACCCCGCATCTCCACAATTTATATTTTTCCACTCGCACGCTAATTTAATAAAAATTTCAAGGTTGTGGGGCTATGTTAAGAAAGATGATGCTTCCAATGGTTCTACTTGTATATCCGAAACAATCTTGGAAGGAGGTTTTTGTCAGTGGAGGTGGTATTGGGCAACAAAGAACTATTTTGGATAGGGATTTCTTATAGGGGAATATCAATTAGCCTTGTTTTTCCTGATGGGGAAGATGAGGTCCTTCTGTGGTGCTCGATGTTGAGGTTGAGGATGCTTTGAATAAGGTTTGGGAACGATTCATCGTGTTTAAGGTTATTGGCTTTCTAATCGCCTTCCCTGTCATGGAGAGGAAAGTTAGAGACTTATGGAAGTATGGTTCATGTATGCAAATTGTGGATTTGTCCAATGGTTACTTCCTGACTCCATTAGATAATGAGATAGACATTCTTGTTGTTTTGACAGGCGGATCTTGGTCGGTATTTGGTTGTTGTTTGACGCTCAAATGTTGGAGCCCATCATTCAAGCCATCTATGCACATCGATTCTACACCATTGTGGGTTAGAATTAAGGACCTTCCTACCCCGTATTATGAGGAGACGGTGTTATGGCGGATGGCTCCTAGTGTTGGGGTTCATATTGTTGTTGATCTTAAAACTCTTTACTCTAATAGAGGTCGTTTTGCAAGAGTTTGTGTTGAGATTGACTTAAGTAAACCGTTGAAGAAGGGGATCTCGATTAGTGGAAACAAATGTGCGTTGGAGTATGAAGGTTTCCAAGTAATTTGCTACCATTGTGGGAAGGTATAGGGTCACTTGGCACCTAATTGCACATTTTACAAACTATTGCACAACAGTCTTTAGTACCATTGACACAAGCTGATAGCACCGTTAAGGCTCTTGCTATGGCTGATTCTAGTGGCTTTGGGGTTGATGAAAATGGTAAGGATTCAAAAGCTCAGGGGTATGGGCCATGAATGTTAGTTTCTATGAAGAATACAGGCTGGAAGGATAATGCAAAAATACTATAACTGCTCAGCCGGGTGTTAAAATCCAAGGGAACATGGCTTCTAATTCTAATGCTTCGACTTTTCCAGCCCAACCTATGATGTTCCGTAAAGGTAAAGAGAAAGTGGTAGCAGATGGATGCGTTAGTGTATCTGTTGGTCGTGAGCTTGGCAGAGGGGTATCCGGTGCTACCGCATCGCCTTCGGTTGCACGTGTTGTTGTTATTCGAGATAAGGATAAGTTGGAGGAATTGGTAACGGATGTGATGTTTACAGCTATTACTAATTTACTACACAGTCTAAGACTCAGGGGGCTAAGGGTACACAACGAGGTAAGGGTGATGGAAAGAGTATTGATGGTAAGGTAGTGAAGCTTATAATAAAAAGAGGAATAAGCTTCGCGCACTTGCACGGAAAAAGGTCTTTGCTATGCAATCCACTATGGTTGTTAGGGGTGATTAGGAGACTATAAGTAAAAGGCAACGTCATGAGGTAAGTAGTTCAACTGCTCAGGACGGTTTGGTTGAGATGATGGGTCCGACAATGGAGACATATGTTGATCCTAACGCCCAACAGGAAGGAATCAAGAAAAATTCTTCATTGGGTTTAGACGTGGAGATGGGTGTGGATGTCCCAGTGGACATGAATGCATGAGTCCATGGCCTCTTTTATCATTTCCAATAAATTGCTTAATTTAGAACCTAAAATTTATGGATTTGAAGTTCAATAAGTTTGCGATCAAATGTTATTTACGGGGTGTATACGTGTGGAATATGTAGGGTTTCAAGGTGGAATTTGGTTGTTATGGTATGCTAACCAAATTCAGCTAACGATCATTTCAGTTGTTGACAAATTCGTGCATGTGAGCATTACTAGGGGGTCGCAAATTTTCCATTTGTTTGTGGATTATGCACCTCCGACAATTGCACGTAGCGCCTCGTTATTGAGTTTGTGAGTGTTAATGGTCCTTGTTTGTTGGCCGGAGATTTTAAATGTATTCTGAATTTGGATGAGAGAGAAGGTGGTATTAGTGGTCTTCATATGGGCTATCACTAGGGCTGCACAACTTTGGACCGGACCAGCCCGGAGATTACAGTCCGGTCCGGTCCTGGAACGTAATTGTAAAAATCCGGTCCGGTCTGATGCGGTCTATGATATTACGGTCCGGTCCGTTCCTGAACCGTGATGTTCCGGTCCGGTCCAGACCGTTAATTAACATTTTTTTTTTCAAATAAGAAGAAGATCCGGTCCGGACCGGACCGGATTTGATCCATACAAAAAATATTATTTTTTTTAAAAAAAAAAATGTAAAACGGTCCGGTCCAATATGAAATGAGGCTCTAGAGTAGGAATTGTCTAGTCTATTTTCTAGGAAGTTAGCGTGAGGCTCTAGAGTATAGTGTTGTGCTCTTAAGAACAACGGTTCATAAACTAATAACACCGTGGGTTAGGTCGGTGCAGCATCACCACATAGAATCTCAATAATCAAACATGCAAAGTCAATTAGCTTCAGTTGTAGAGAAGGGAAGTCATAATTTGTCTTTCTCCTCCAAATTGTGTTCATTCACATATCAATTTTTGAACATGCACAGTGAGTTAGCATCAATTGGATTTGATTCTATGACCTACTCCGAAGTGTGTTAAGTTGCATCGTACTAACAAGGCACGGCTATATTCAGATGGCTCACGAAATGTAACCCACACCTGATCAGCAAGCACAATCAATAGGAATGTGTTGTTAGTCTTTGTAATGAAGAGAGCTGCAGAAAGCTTCCAAGAATAGATCAAGAGCTCACTTTGTTGGCTGCCATGTAATATTCAGATTGTGTTGTAGTTTGTGATTGATTTCTAATATTATATTCTAACTAGTTTAGAGGTAAATATATTACCAAAGTCTCTTAACATCCTCTCTCCGCCACGTCAATTTTAAAAACTCAATCTACTTTTTCTCTACATTCATGGTTTATTAACTCTCAATCTCTTAACTCTAGATTTATTTACCCACCATATTTAACTCTATATGTATTGCAATATATTCAATTTTATTTGTAATGTATTGAATTATATTAAATTTTATATGAAAAAAATCTCTTGTAATATATAGTCTATGTATGATGTCATGTAATATATTGATTTTTATGTGTAGAGTTTGTAATAATAATCTTTATAATAAAAATTATCCTTATTATGTATTTATAAAATAAATTTCATTCATAATGTTATTTTTAATTCAAAAAAAAAATTATTATTTTAAAGATACCCACTATTAGATTTTATAGATAAAAAAAATATTTGGACTCTACAATAGATAAAAAAAATATTTTTTTATTTTTCTAAATATATTTAATATTGAACTCTATGGGTGGATAAAAATAAAATAAAAATATTTATAAAATAAAAATTATTAAAATATATTTATTTAAACAAAAAACTATCACAAATAAATAATAAAATTATTATAAACATGAAAAAGTTTGAACCTTTGGTAAATCAATTGTTCAGAAGTGTCGGGGAGTTCCTTTGGCTGCAAAAACTTTGGGTAGTGCATTTTGCTATATAAGAGATTGTATAGCGCGGGCAAGGAGAAAGGCAACGGCTTCATGATATATTGTTATGAGACGTGTCATGAGAGCTTTCACCCGTTGTGCCTACTCCGCTCCTCCATCAAAGCAAAGACAGATGGGGAGCGGAATAAAGGAGGTGGCCGAGCAATCGGAGTTCCATGTTGAGTTCGTTGGGGTTGATCGTCTCGGACTTATAGGATGATAACATATATAAACGTCTTCAATATTATGCTTGTGTGTGTGTTCATCATTGATTTACGTACATATACAGAACCCTTTCTTTTGTATGTTATTGGATGTCTTTCTGTGTGCCATCGGTTATAAGTATGCGATGTGTGTGTTTTGTATTTATCGTGTTAAGTGTTTAATTATGTTGCTCAATTCGAAAATGCACTATTGCATTAAACAGAAAAGAAAGCGTTGAATCAAAAGAATACAGTTTTAAATTTATGTCAAATATAATTACTAGCTACACCCATCCAGTCAGCTTAAATATTATAAATGAAATTTATCTGTATAAAAATATTAAAAAAAATTAGTGAGATAAACATATATAATCAGTGTTTATTCAAGGTAAAATTAGTTTGTACTTCATAGTAATTTTATTATTTTATATTTATACTTAAGATCCGAATTGTTAAGATGTGTGGATATATTGTCTCACATCGACAATATGAGAATAACCGAACCTAGTATATAAGCACTAGCGCTATTTCTCCTATTGCCAATTGATTTTAGGATGGAACCCCGAATGCTTATGTGTAAGGTTCACTTACGTGCATCCCCTCCACGTATTAGACCCGTCGGATTATAAAAGATAAAAGATAAATGATAAATTTAATATGGTATCAGAGACACGGTTCGTGCGGGTCTCGTAATCCTGTACCATGGGTAATGGAGCCTTAAGACTTTGTGTCAAGTGCAACTATCGCAGCACTATCCTGCGATAGTTGCACTTGAGGGGGGAGTGTTAAGATGTGTGGATATATTGTCCCACATCGACAGTATGAGAATAACCGAACCTAGTTTTTGAATTTACGTGCATCCCCTCCACGTATTAGACCCGCCGGATTATAAAAGATAAATTTAATACGAATCAATTTATATTTTAGAGTCACTTTTTAATGAGCTTTTTTATATATTTTTTGGAAAGATAGTTTTTGAATTCAAGTGTTTTAATGACGGGGGGCATTTTATGGAAAGTTTTTCAAAGTTGAATATGTATTGACAAATTCGTTTACGTACATATTGATCGGATAAGACATTTTTGTGGATCACGGTTTTGATTAATTAAATTAAGTTCTATAAACTTACTTAGTTGCTCTTTCATGTTAATTTGTGTTGTGTCAATGGTGTATGTATAAGATGGGTCGTGACACCTTACTTTGGACCTCGATACGGATCAGAGAGAGTTTATGCGACCATTCCACTATGGTATATAAGAGTGTATCAAATTCGTTTTTTTCTGGTATATGGAGACAAAGGCGAGAGACGGAAGGCCGTATGTGCCACCGAATAAGATGAACATAATATGTATGACTAAACAAACATATAACGAGATACCAAATAAGTTGCATAAGAGGCTCACGTGGACAACATATGAACAAATGGGGTCAAGAGTTTAGCCACGTTTAGTGGGCTGGATCTCCTCTGGGTCTGTCCTACGTCTCACCTTGCGGGGGCTTTGGGTTTGTGTATCTTCTGACCAAAAAAACTCAATTTATGCGTACAGTTAAATATAGGATAATAATTATGCTTATACACGTCAAACAGTAGAACAAAAGGGGATGTAGCTCAGATGGTAGAGCGCTCGCTTAGCATGCGAGAGGTACGGGGATCGATACCCCGCATCTCCAAAACCATATATTTTTTGCTTCATTTGTAACTTTGATTCTCAAAGCAAAGATGTATAAAATCCGATTTTTTTTTAATTACCAATGAAATAATAATTTTGTTCAAAATCATACAGTAGAAAATTTTTGATTAAATTAATATAAATATACTTTTTTAAACACTTAATTGAAAAAGCATGTGCCATGAAATATAACAAAATTTGTATCACATATTGCTTTAGTTTTGTTGATAAGCACAACAACAAAACATAATTAAGAGGTCATTACGTAATAACTAGTAACAAAACAAAAGATCAAAACCTTATCATTAATCGAACCACTCTCTTTATTTGTACTCATAAAAAGAATTAAACACTATACTAAAAAAATATGTGAAAGCTCATCAACTATCAACGTAGTTGGAGCCGATTTCAAGCCGGTAAAAGCTCATCAACTATACATACGAAATGCGTAGTTATACTTATAAAACTATTTAAAAAGATTTAAGCACTCTTAACCGATTATACTAAAAAAATATTTGAAAGAATTTGATCAAATAGGTTTTTTTTTTAATGTATTCCACTAGTTTTCATTACTTTCATTAATGTTAGTTGTTAGGTAAAAGTAATTAACCTCGTCTATTAGAAGAAAAAAAAAACAAGGGAATTTGGCCAAATATACAATTTTTATTATTTATGTTTTTCATATTTTTTTTAAAAGTTTATTGAAAGAACTTTAGTATGGTTTCTAGTTGAGTTTCTGGTATGAATATTTGGTATGAGTTTTCGGTATAGTTTTTTGTTGAGTTTCTAGTATGGTTTTTTGTTGAGTTTCTAGTATGAGTTTCTGATGTGGTTTTTGGTTGAGTTTTTGGTATGGTTTCTCGTTGAAATCTTTGTATTAGTTTATGATATGAGTTTCTGATACGGTTTCTGGTTGAGTTTCTAATACGGTTTCTGGTTGAGTTTCTAGTATGAGCATCTGATATGAATTTCTAGTATGGTTTCTATTTGAGTTTTTGGTATGGTTTTTGGTTGAGTCTCTGGTATAGTAATTGGTATGAAATCGAGTCGTCCCTGACGAGATATTTGGAAGCATTGGCGGTGCCGGTGGAAGCGCCGCCTTGCGATGGCATAACATGCGATCTTGGCTAAAATTGAGCCGATTTGGAGACCAATCCATCAATAATTACAACGAGTTTTTGTTGTTGAAGCTGGTGGGATCTCCTCCGGTCCCGTTTTCATAATTTATGCATAGTGGAGCTTAACGTTTAATTACCCGCACTTACCCCATTTGAAAAACCAACTAGATTATCCGACCCAATCGGGGAAAAAAGGATATCTTAATCATCAAATTAGTTCGTCAAGGAATAACTCGGACTCGTTTATACTAGAATGATATAGACATAAATCGACTCAAATCTGACATCATCCTACCAGAATCCGCCCGAGACGCAAAGTGACTCAACCCGATAATTGACTAAAACGACTAAAAACAGCCCAAAAACCCGATTTTAGTTTCAATTGTATAAGTGCATTGAAGTCACCGACCAGATACAAATCCGACACCAACTTAAAGCGACCTAAACAAAATTAACCCGACCCGTCCGATTTACGCCTCGGTTTGCAATATGATGGAGTGTTAATTTGTTAGTGCACCAACAAGAACCCTTTTGTGTGTCAAATTATAATCATCCCTTGCAAAATTGTCCATTAAAAGCGAAACACATATCTTCCCAATTTACATAAATTAACGATGCGTTTCATTACGTTCAATGTACACTGCATGTTACTCACTGACATCGTTGATTTTACTTGAGCAGTAATTATTAGTACTACTATTAGCTTGTGTTGAAATGGAGTTTAACAATGATAGTTTAATGAAACCTTTATGCATAATCGATTGCATATGTCGACTCCACCATAGTCGTCGTCATCATCATCATAGCCATTATCAAAATGCGATAACATTCTTACTTTTTTGGGTCAAATTCCATGATAAAATCATATGACACATAATATCTGAATAAGCCTTATCTCATAACTACAATATACTCTTAAGTACTTGATGAATCAGAACGTATTTCCTCTGTCTATACAAAATTAATGCAGGGTCTTTATCGGTATTTTTAATCTATTAGTATAAGATAAAATTACTATCCCATCATTTAGGCCGACTAAAATTTTAGCAACCCGTCATTTAAACTATCAGAATGGTACCTCACTTATTGAGTCAGATCAAAGATTAATACTTGTATATGTTAAATTAGCAAATCGATATTGTAAATTTGTAGTAACGTAAGCTATATGTCTAAGGTACGTGTACAATTTTGCCCCTAATATTTAACACCGATCTATTAACTTTAGGTGTGAACAGTAATCCAAGTATTAATCTTTGGCCAGAGTCAATAGATGAAATATCGTTCTGATAGTTTAAACGCCGGTGTACTAAAGTTTAGCTAGCATGAAAAATGGGGAATTGTTTAGAAAATTTTTTCTTGATATAATATATATTAAAATTTTGGTAACTAGGCCTTTTTGAGAAACTAGAGGAGTAACTAGGCTTTTTAATGTTTCAATTAAGTAAATATACCCCAATCTTTTGTATTTATTTTCAAAATCTACAAACTCTTTTTTCAAGGGGTACATTTACTAAACACAAAAGTAGAAAAAGCCTAGTAAACCAAATTGTTTCATATATATATGGGTGGACAGTTTAGAACCCATCATCGGCTCATCGTCTTTGCCATCCGCGTTTCAAAATTATTATAAAATTATTTTGATATATGATTGAACTATAAATATTTTAACAGAAATCTCCTACTCCTATTAATTTTTGAAACAATTTGGTTTAGTAGGTTTTTTCTAGTTTTGTGTTTAGTAAATGTACATCTTGAGAGAAAAGTGTGTAGAGTTTGAGAATAAATACAAAAAGTTGGAATATATTTACTTAATTGAAACATTAAAAAGCCTAATTACTACTCTAATTTCTCAAAAAGGCCTAATTATGAAAATTGTCCTTAATTTTTCGGCGCTATATATGGTCGTTCATGTTCCATTATTTGCTCCGGTCTTCATTCATCTAACCCTCTCTTTCGAACTTCGACTTTAATCTCCACGCTAGTTTCATCCCTCTTGTGAACTACGACTCTAGTAAACAAGGATTTCCGCCCTCTTGTGAACTCCGCTCAATTCCTCTCCTTCGTTTTTCCACTCATAACTAATGTCTTCTTGTTGTCTTTTGATCAAATGATCTTCTCTTTTAAAAAGGATTATTCTTTGAGAGTATGTAGTTTTGGATCCGATAAATGTACATTAAAGACAACTTTGTGCAATTCTACTTGGTTTATTGATTTAGAACTTTCGTATTTTTATATGTTTTGGAACGATATATACAATTTTGGATTTTTGTTATAATTCTAACCATGTTACAAGCTAAGACTAATCCAATGATTTATTCAGTTTAAACTTGTAAGATTGCACTTTATTTTCATTTTGGTTGAATGTTAGCTTCAAAAAAATGGTAATGTTTCATCCAGAATAATCGGATAGAATAGTCCACTTGACAGGTACATGTGACAAAAACTACGTGTGGATGACATATCGGGTGAAAAACTACACGGTACATGCGACAAATCTACACGGGTTACTCCGTCTATTGTCAATAGGTTATAGGAAGAAACTCCGCGAGTCTTTGTCTTGGACTTGAGAAGTTGGTCCCCAAAGTGAATTTCCGTACAAAAATGGTATTAGATTCGAAGGTTCAGTTTGGGTCGGTTGCACATGTAGTTTGAGATGAACTCCGTGGTTTTATCCGATGGGTTAGTCTTTGCCCGTTGCATGGTAATCTCGGTTCCAAGAGTAAGCATGCGGTGAACGTGCATGTCATGACATTTCTTGGTGGTGTGTTGTACGGACATCTCAATTCCAAGAGGGGCACACGGTGGTCGAGAAGTTCAAGGGCCCCTCTTAGGGGTTGCTGTGTCGGGGTATAGGTTTTTGGGAAAGCCACGCGGTTGTGCAGGTGTTTGTGGTTGGAGAATAGGGTTTAGTCTTATATCTTTATTAGTTTATTTATAGTTTTGCCCTTTATATTTGTTATATAAACACTTCTCGATCAATAAAATTTTAGGTTTTTAGTTTACCAATCTTGACATTTGGGTCTAACATGCTAGTACAAAATTACTCCATATATTGTCAATTAGTATTAGGACGAGACCCCGATAAATATCAGAAGAAATTGTTTTTCTTATTTAATAGTCTAATACTCTACAATGCGTAGAGTGAATAAACAACACCGATTCATTTTGTTCACATACATTACATGTATGTCTTTTAGTGTGATTTGATCAAGAAGTGAAGTAAATTGTTTTTATTTCATTAAAAAATTCTCCAACTTTTTACCTATAAACGGAGATTATTTTCAATATTATAAGATGAACAATTAATAAATCTACTCCTCTCGTTAATTCATCACTCCTAATTCATCCTAAGTGTTTTTAACACATTTCACAAAAGTCTAACAGAATCCATAAATTGTACAATAATTTGGTATTGTATGCCCTCAACAGCACCGTAGAGCCAACCCGTACAATAATTGGTACCAAACAAGCCAACGTGACCACATAAACAAAAAATAATAGTGACAGTATAATTTGTGACAAAAACCACCAAATAATTGCAACACAATTATTAATAATAATGGTACCAACAATTGCCAAAAAAAAAATACCAGAAGACAAAACAATTTAATTTTTGAATAATAAATTATAATGTATAGAGGAGAGTCTACGTATTAAAGTCTACTATAAGAATACATTTTTGTCTGATTCAAAAATATGACGTTAGGCTTTTAATCAACTGGTCTAAAGTCCAAACTCGATGAAAGTTTATCTCAAAATTAATCATAATAGAAAAACTAAACCAACGATTTTATATATTTGATTATATTAGTTTATTTATATAATCGACATAAGACAGATATTTCAATATAGAGGACTAATCTTCAAATATATGAGACCTCGTGAGAATTAATCTTGAGGGTATTACGGACACAGCCATGGATTTCGTAAACGCAGGACGATTACCGTCACGGTCACGGGTTCCGTAGCCGTAAAAAAAAAAATCATGGCATCACGGCTACGGGTTCTGTAACCTTGATGGTGTCAGCTTTTTTTTTTTTTTTTTTTTCGGGTTAGAATTTGTAACACCCCGAATTCTCAGAACTCGGAACGTTACTGGTTAGGACCTCACAATGGGTCCCGACATCAGTTTGACAACAATATTACTAGGATCTTACAACAAGACACAAATAAGGAAAACCGAAATTCATGAAATAGTATTTTTCAGGTAATGAATGCATCACGGTCTAGCAGCCTATAGTACTTAACAAAGGGAAAAACGATCAACTGTCTAAACACAAGAAAGAACGACAAACATCAACCCCAACCCCCACTCTAAGGAGTACGGAGACCCGGCTGACCACTACTTCCGGATCACTCAGCTGCTGGTCTAACCTGCGGTAAAACTAAAACACAACAAGAAGAACCATTAGCTAGTAATCTAAATATTAGGAGAATAATAATAGCACACACACATAAAATAATAAACACTCATTATGCTTTCAAACAATCCATTTATTATCTTCGTTTAAGTCATTCACTCTAATGATACTTATTTGTGACACGAGGGATTCCCAAACCTCGCCTCCGCCCCCGTGTACCCATCAGGAGTGGATCCGATGCATCTCACCGTGTACCTGTATGGTCTGGGTATAGAGAACCTCCCAGTCTCCTGGCAGAGCTGGGCAGTGATGTCACGGCCCGTTATACATACACTTGGGCCTTAACACATAATAACCACGGTCGTCCTAATAAGTTATTTTTATTATAACACACATTGCACACACACAACCATTATCACCCAACTAATATCCAGAAACCGGCTAAGTAAGTCGCAAGGACTTACCTGAGTCATAACACACTCTAACACGTCTCAAAACAGTCCGCACTCGTGGTAACTCAAACGCCTGTCAAATAAGGCATGTGGATCAAAATCTCATCCAGATGTCCAACCTCATACGAAGGAATTACGGAAAAAGCTCTCTAGACCATTTTTACCGAAAATTCTCAAAGTTTATTCTTAAACCTACTAATCCCCTTTTGAACTTGTTTCCATACTTTGTGTCTCTCGGTTAGCTACTTATAGGTTATAAGTCCAAACTTGAATCCACTGAAAAAGAATAACACTCTTCTTCCTCAACTCACTTATTTAATTATGTAACTATTCGGTACTCATATATATATCTACATATTTTATTTCCCATTTCGCGCGGATATATGTACACTTACATATATGAGTATATATATTCTTGTGTACATTTATATATAATAGTCCCGAAATTCCAACCTATTCATATATATATTTATATCTCATTTATATCTTACTCACATTTTTATTATTTTTGCAAAGCACTGTAATGCAAATATATATATATATATATATACACTTATACACTATACTTGTACGTATATATATATATATATCTCAACTTCGATCTCTTACTTCTATACTTATATATATCCGTTTCGGTATTCGGTACCCTATACTTAATTATATATATATGTATATGCATCCGTAAATTCAAACCTTCAATTGTGTAGTATATAAACTTCCGTACACTACTTACATTTGACCCTCCCTTAACTAGCAACCTGCTTACTAGGCTCATATATATATATATATATATATATACCTACTGATATCTATATTTATGTACTTATATATGTACTTACACATCCCTATACATTCCTTGCCTTCTACACATATATGACCTCTATGTATATACAACAGTAAAGTCAAGGCGGTAACTTACTCGTCCAACCTACTCGTTCCGCACTCGGAGGTAAATCGCGATTCGGTACGGTCTAACAAGAAGTCTGACGCAAGGATCGTAGCTGACTCGAGGTTTTGTTCTTCTCCATGTTATACCACCCTTCTTGGCTCGCTACTGCCGGTTGTAGCGGGGAACGTCTTCGTGCTGTGCTTATTGAGTCACTGCAGCAAGGGAGAAGGAAATCCGGTATTAACCCGGCCGGTGAACACGTAGAGACAGGAGAGGTCGAGAAGGGAAGAACGTTCCCGACTACTTACCTTACCACTGGAGACGTGCCTCGCTGGTCCCGGAGGTGTGCGGTGGGGTGTGACGGAGGTGTGCAGTGGGGTGTGGCGGAGGTGTGCAGTGGTGTAGCGTCGGCACATGGGAAAGGGAAGGTCTACTGCGGCAAGGGAGGGGTGTGACTTGCGGCGTCGTTAGTGGTCGACGGAAGTGGCGGAAGCGTGCGACTGGGCGGTGGCAGCAGCAGCGGCTCTCCCCACCACCAGGGCGTCGGCGGTTCTCTCTCTCTCTCGATGATGGCTGTGGCTTTCGGTTCTCAGAATGCAAGGTAGAAGATAAAGCAGCGGCACACAGCAGGGATGAAATGGGATTAGATTAGGTTTAAGCATAATTAGGTTAGGGTTAGAATTAGTTTAGGTAGTGGGCTGGTGGGCTTGGTATGTGGGCCTAGTAATGGGCCACATCCAGCCTGCCCTCGCATAAAAATAAAAATACGAAACTCGTTAATCGCCCCGGATTTCCGGTTATGCGCGGAATTTATATAATACGGAATTATATTCCGTTTTGTATAAATTATTGTTTAATTTTAACGTGCGTAAAAATTTATTTCCAGTTACATAGTGTCATCATTTTATGTGAATTAAGGTCACATAAAATGATAGAACCTAAAACTCGTTTTATTTTATTTATTTATTTATTTAAGATTGACATATCGGAATTCGGTTAACATCCGGGTTAACGGAGTTTAAAATTTTCGGTTATTACATCAGTGCCCCCTTAAAAGAAGTTTCGTCCCGAAACTTAGAATCATTGTTTTACTCACACGTTTCCTTTGGTATATTCTAGTTTTCTAAACATTTTCGTTTGCTACCATGCAACTACTCAATCATCAAAAGCAGACATGTATCACATAAAACGTAATCACTCAAATCAATATAAAAACCTGAAAGCTCAAACAACACAACATCCGAGTACTAACTCGTCAATACAGGAGTAACCTCTAACTCCGCAAAGAACTCGGGATAGTTACGTCTAATACTCTCCTCAGTCTCCCAAGTGGCCTCATCAGCTCCTCTCCTAGACCATTGGATCCGCAACATAAGTATCTCCTTGGACCACAGACGTTTAGTACTGCGCTCCAAGACCGCTACTGGGTACTCTACAAAGGTTTGATCGGGCTCAACTGTCAGATCCTCATGGCTGATGACGTGTCTCGGATCTGGGATATACTCTCTCAACTGAGATACATGGAAGACCAGATGAACACCCTCTAGTCTCGGCGGTAAAGCTAATCTGTAGGCCACCTCTCTCACTCTCTCTAAGACCTCAAAAGGTCCGACATATCGGGACTCAGCTTCCCCTTAATGCCGAAACGCCTGACTCCCCTCGTAGGTGACACTCTCAACCACACTTGAGCACCCACTCTAAAATCCAAAGGTCGACGCCTTTTGTCGACGTAGGACTTCTGACGACTCTGAGCTGCTAACATCCACTCTCGGACTAGGGCAATCCGAGCGATGTCATCCTGTATCTGATTTGGAGCTACTCTATCAGCTCTGCTGGGCTCATCCCAACATAATGGTGTACGACATCTCCGCCCGTACAAAGCCTCATAGGGAGCCATCCCAATAGACGCGTGCCAGCTGTTATTATATGAAAACTCTACCAGTGGGAGATGATCTGGCCATACCTATCCCCAATCTAGTACACACGCCCGCAACATGTCCTCTAAGGTCTGAATGGTCCTCTCAGACTGACCATCTGTCTGTGGGTGATAGGCAGTGGTAAAGTGGAGACTCGTCCCCAAAGCAGTATGTACCTGCTGCCAAAATCTCAAGGTAAAACTTCCATCTCTGTCAGAGACGATAGTCCTCGGTACCCCGTGGAGTCTCACAATGTGTCCGGTGAACTCCTCAGCTAGATGACTCACCGGCCACGTTTCCTTAATCGGAATGAAACGTGCGGTCTTCGTCAGACGGTCTACCACTACTAAAATAGCATCATAGCCTCTGTTGAGCCTCAATCCTGTGACAAAATCCATAGATATATCCTCCCACTTCCACTGTGGTATTGGAAGTGGGTGGAGCTCTCCTCCGGACCTACGATGCTCAATCTTGACCTGTTGGCAAGTCGCACTCTGAGCTACATACCGA
>BSUD01000131.1:260550-282865 GCA_033239045.1 Fagopyrum esculentum
CTCTCGGACTAGGGCAATCCGAGCGATGTCATCCTGTATCTGATTTGGAGCTACTCTATCAGCTCTGCTGGGCTCATCCCAACATAATGGTGTACGACATCTCCGCCCGTACAAAGCCTCATAGGGAGCCATCCCAATAGACGCGTGCCAGCTGTTATTATATGAAAACTCTACCAGTGGGAGATGATCTGGCCATACCTATCCCCAATCTAGTACACACGCCCGCAACATGTCCTCTAAGGTCTGAATGGTCCTCTCAGACTGACCATCTGTCTGTGGGTGATAGGCAGTGGTAAAGTGGAGACTCGTCCCCAAAGCAGTATGTACCTGCTGCCAAAATCTCAAGGTAAAACTTCCATCTCTGTCAGAGACGATAGTCCTCGGTACCCCGTGGAGTCTCACAATGTGTCCGGTGAACTCCTCAGCTAGATGACTCACCGGCCACGTTTCCTTAATCGGAATGAAACGTGCGGTCTTCGTCAGACGGTCTACCACTACTAAAATAGCATCATAGCCTCTGTTGAGCCTCAATCCTGTGACAAAATCCATAGATATATCCTCCCACTTCCACTGTGGTATTGGAAGTGGGTGGAGCTCTCCTCCGGACCTACGATGCTCAATCTTGACCTGTTGGCAAGTCGCACTCTGAGCTACATACCGATTCACATCGGGCTTCAAACCACCCCACCAAAAGGACCGTCTCACATCCTTGTACATCTTACTCGCTCCAGGATGTACTAAGTATGGGGTAGCATGAGCCTCACCTCACTGTCTGACGGCACACAAACACGGTCCTCATGTCTCATCACTCCATCTGCACCAATAGTGAACCGTGGGGCCTCGTCTCGAGACATCCTGTCTCGGATCCTAGTCAAAGTCGGGCAAGTCTCCTGCTTCTGTCGGATCTCATCCAACAGATCAGGAAGTAACTCCAAAGTAGCCAACTGACTATCAGTATCAGGAAACTGAATCTCTATCTCCAATCAAACCAAGTCTCTCTGCAACTGTGGCTGTACGGTCAACCGGGCTATCGCCCTCTCCCTAGGCGTCTTCCGGCTCAAAGCGTCAGCTACTACATTCGCCTTTCCGGGGTGGTAAAAATCTCAAGGTCGAAGTCCTTGATCAACTCTAACCACCGCCTCTAACGGTTATTCAACTCCCGCTGAATGAATATGTACTTCAGACTCTTATGGTCTATGAGGATCTGGCATGTCGCCCCATAGAGATGGTGACGCCAGATCTTAAGAGCATGAACTACTGTAGTCATTTCTAGATCATGTGTGGGATAGTTCTCCTCATACGTCTTCAACTGTAGAGACGCATAGGCTATGACCTTACCCTTCTGCATCAAAACACACCCCAAGCCTAGCTTGGACGCGTCACTGTATACCACAAAGTCATTAGTACCCTCAGGCTGTGCTAAAATCGGAGCAGACGTCAATCTCCTCTTCAGCTCTTCCAAACTCTGTTGACACGGCTCAGACCAGACAACCTATTAGTCTTCTTCAGAAGACAAGTAAGTGGTCGGCAATTAAGGAGAACCCTTCCACAAACCGGCGGTAATAACCTGCCAAACCTAGAAAGCTGCAAACCTCCTTCACATTGTTAGGAGGTTGCCAAGAAGATACTGACTCGATCTTCGTCGGATTGACTTTAACACCCTCAGCAGTCACCACGTGACCTAAGAAAACCACCTCTGACATCCCAAAACTCACACTTGGATAGCTTAGTATACAGCTGACTATCTTGTAGAATCTGCAATATTGTCCTCAAGTGTCCGACATGCTACTCTCGACTCCTAGAGTAAACTAGGATGTTGTCAATGAAGACCACTACAAACTGGTCTAAGAAGTCAATGAATATCCCATTCATTCACTCCATAAACACCACTGGTGCATTAATGAGCCCAAATGGTATCACTACGAACTCATAATGACCATACCTAGTCCGGAATGCCGTCTTAGGTATGTTTTGATCTCTCACCCTCAACTGGTGGTAACCTGACCTCAAGTCTACCCTCGAGAACACATACGCTCCATACAACTAGTCCAACAGATCATCTATGCACGGTAGTGGATACTTGTTCTTGATGGTGACTTTATTCAGTTCTCTGTAGTCTATGCATAACCGCATCAATCCGTCCTTCTTCTTCATAAATAATAATGGCGCCCCCCCCCCAAGGAGACACACTAGGGAGTATGAAACCCTTCTCTGCTAACTCCTCTAATTGCTTCTTCAACTCAAGTAGTTCTATCGGTGTCATACGGTACGGGCCTTCGAGATTGGGCTCGTGCCCGACTCGAACTCCATGCTGAAATCAACACTCCTCTGTGGGGGTAGCCCTGACAGGTCGTCATTGAGTACTTCTATAAACTCACCTGCAACTGGTATCTCCTCTACTGTCAAGCTCTTCCACGAAAATTTTAATTAGAGTTTTGACTTTGAACCTATTAAGCTAGCACTCGTATCAGTTTGACTTCACCATTGTCTTCGTTGATCTCTGGGAGAATTTCTCCAGGTGTCGATAAAATTCTTTAATAACCTTGTGATTATTCTTCTTATCTGCCAACCAACCATCCCTAGTTAACCAACACGTGTAAATTCTCTGTTGTTAACAATTAGTGTATTACTTTTCTTCTATCTCTTTTGAGGTTTGAGATACCAGGTGAAAATATATTTCTTCCATTTATTCCTTTAGCTCCTTCTTACACTCCTATAAGGGCACTATACCCTTACGAGTCTAGTTGTATCTTCGTCTTCCGCCAATGACCTTATCACTTTTCCTACGATAACTTGTAGGCATTTCTCCATGTTTCTTTTTTTACCCGAGTTATTGTCTTTGTTATTCTCTGTTATGACCTGCTAGTCTTATTAACTTAAATTCCTTCGTGAGTGAGAAATTATTAGAGACCCTCTTTTTCACCCAGACTATTCTCCTACACCCTCCTTCCTTGGGGTGCTACTTGTACTTCCGCCTTCATCGGAATCCGGACTTTGTCGTATTCCGATCCTTGTTGAATTTCTTGTGTGTTCTAGGAGGTCACCCCCACTTTCCTATTGGTGAAATCTGCCTTCCACTTTCTAGCAACCTGTAAGCTCTTATTTTGCGGCTCTTTAATTCTTTGTATCGGCTGGACAATGTATCCCATCTTGACTCCTATGCTTATGATCGTCTCGGTTTCCCATCTTGATTGTGGTGGCAAGTAGCGTATCGAGAGTGATCATCTTCCGCCTTACTTCTAGCCTCAAACTTTCACCTTCCGGTCCGTTAGTAATCTTAGATTCAATGTCTCTTGTCGGGATCGCTACTATATTTCACCTTGACTTTCATGCCCATGTGTGTTTCTGAAGGTATCAGCTTTGTTTGTATCGTTGCTCTACACCACACTTGAACGAACCTATGGGTTGTCTCTTCCAATTTGTATATTTGTCAGTCATCAAACGCTCTTCCGGAACTACTCTCATGTATATTCTTCATTTTATCCTATTGAGTTGACTCGGAATTCCCTGCTTGCCATGTTCGTTGATGTTATCCTTCAGTCCTCACTTTCCCTCCTCGACGTTCCTCAGCAAGTTCGAAGGAGTTGCCCGCCATTCGCCTACCCTAATGCACATAAGATGTGCATACTATTCCTCACGTTGACACCCTTAAAAACTTAGGTGTGTCAACTGAATGAGGATCTCATACTGTTATCTCCATTAAGGCATAACATAATTATAAATTCTACAAATCTTCGGCATCTACTTATCTACATCGCCTAACATTATAATCAATCTAATAAGTCCAACTAAAGTAACCCTAAAGTCCATACTAAGCATACTGAGATCCGCGGTAGTAGTGGTGGTCAGCCGTACTTTTCTATTCCCAACCCGACTATGCATGCATTTGAAAACCAAAACTTCTTTTTTAAAACTCAGATCCCTTTTCGGGTTCTACTCAATTATTTATTCGGTCTTTCAAAAGATTTCAAGTGCCATTGTTGCCAACCTAGAGCTCTGATACCATGTTGTAACACCCCGAATTCTCAGAACTCGGAACGTTACTGGTTAGGACCTCACAATGGGTCCCGACATCAGTTTGACAACAATATTACTAGGATCTTACAACAAGACACAAATAAGGAAAACCGAAATTCATGAAATAGTATTTTTCAGGTAATGAATGCATCACGGTCTAGCAGCCTATAGTACTTAACAAAGGGAAAAACGATCAACTGTCTAAACACAAGAAAGAACGACAAACATCAACCCCAACCCCCACTCTAAGGAGTACGGAGACCCGGCTGACCACTACTTCCGGATCACTCAGCTGCTGGTCTAACCTGCGGTAAAACTAAAACACAACAAGAAGAACCATTAGCTAGTTATGTAAATATTAGGAGAATAATAATAGCACACACACACATAAAATAATAAACACTCATTATGCTTTCAAACAATCCATTTATTATCTTCGTTTAAGTCATTCACTCTAATGATACTTATTTGTGACACGAGGGATTCCCAAACCTCGCCTCCGCCCCCGTGTACCCATCAGGAGTGGATCCGATGCATCTCACCGTGTACCTGTATGGTCTGGGTATAGAGAACCTCCCAGTCTCCTAGCAGAGCTGGGCAGTGATGTCACGGCCCGTTATACATACACTTGGGCCTTAACACATAATAACCACGGTCGTCCTAATAAGTTATTTTTATTATAACACACATTGCACACACACAACCATTATCACCTAACTAATATCCAGAAACCGGCTAAGTAAGTCGCAAGGACTTACCTGAGTCATAACACACTCTAACACGTCTCAAAACAGTCCGCACTCGTGGTAACTCAAACGCCTGTCAAATAAGGCATGTGGATCAAAATCTCATCCAGATGTCCAACCTCATACGAAGGAATTACGGAAAAAGCTCTCTAGACCATTTTTACCGAAAATTCTCAAAGTTTATTCTTAAACCTACTAATCCCCTTTTGAACTTGTTTCCATACTTTGTGTCTCTCGGTTAGCTACTTATAGGTTATAAGTCCAAACTTGAATCCACTGAAAAAGAATAACACTCTTCTTCCTCAACTCACTTATTTAATTATGTAACTATTCGGTACTCATATATATATATATATATATATATCTACATATTTTATTTCCCATTTCGCGCGGATATATGTACACTTACATATATGAGTATATATATTCTTGTGTACATTTATATATAATAGTCCCGAAATTCCAACCTATTCATATATATATTTATATCTCATTTATATATTACTCACGTTTTTATTATTTTTGGAAAGCACTGTAATGCAAATATATATATATATATATATATATATATATATATATATATATATATATATATATATACCTACTGATATCTATATTTATGTACTTATATATGTACTTACACATCCCTATACATTCCTTGCCTTCTACACATATATGACCTCTATGTATATACAACAGTAAAGTCGAGGCGGTAACTTACTCGTCCAACCTACTCGTTCCGCACTCGGAGGTAAATCATGATTCGGTACGGTCCAACAAGATGTCTGACGCAAGGATCGTAGCTGACTCGAGGTTTTGTTCTTCTCCATGTTATACCACCCTTCTTGGCTCGCTACTGCCGGTTGTAGCGGGGAACGTCTTCGTGCTGTGCTTATTGAGTCACTGCAGCAAGGGAGAAGGAAATCCGGTATTAACCCGGCCGGTGAACACGTAGAGACAGGAGAGGTCGAGAAGGGAAGAACGTTCACGAACTACTTACCTTGCCACTGGAGACGTGCCTCGCTGGTCCCGGAGGTGTGCGGTGGGGTGTGGCGGAGGTGTGCAGTGGGGTGTGGCGGAGGTGTGCAGTGGTGTAGCGTCGGCACATGGGAAAGGGAAGGTCTACTGCGGCAAGGGAGGGGTGTGACTTGCGGCGTCGTTGGTGGTCGACGGAAGTGGCGGAAGCGTGCGACTGGGCGGTGGCAGCAGCAGCGGCTCTCCCCACCACCAGGGCGTCGGCGGTTCTCTCTCTCTCGATGATGATGGCTGTGGCTTTCGGTTCTCAGAATGCAAGGTAGAAGAAAAAGCAGCGGCACGCAGCAGGGATGAAATGGGATTAGATTAGGTTTAAGCATAATTAGGTTAGGGTTAGAATTAGTTTAGGTAGTGGGCTGGTGGGCTTGGTATGTGGGCCTAGTAATGGGCCACATCCAGCCTGCCCTCGCATAAAAATAAAAATACGAAACTCGTTAATCGCCCCGGATTTCCGGTTATGCGCGGGAATTTATATAATACGGAATTATATTCCGTTTTGTATAAATTATTGTTTAATTTTAACGTGCGTAAAAATTTATTTCCAGTTACATAGTGTCATCATTTTATGTGAATTAAGGTCACATAAAATGATAGAACCTAAAACTCGTTTTATTTTATTTATTTATTTATTTATTTAAGATTGACATATCGGAATTCGGTTAACATCCGGGTTAACGGAGTTTAAAATTTTCGGTTATTACATCAGTGCCCCTTAAAAGAAGTTTCGTCCCGAAACTTAGAATCATTGTTTTACTCACACGTTTCCTTTGGTAAATTCTAGTTTTCTAAACATTTTTGTTTGCTACCATGCAACTACTCAATCATCAAAAGCAGACATGTATCACATAAAACGTAATCACTCAAATCAATATAAAAACCTGAAAGCTCAAACAACACAACATCCGAGTACTAACTCGTCAATACAGGAGTAACCTCTAACTCCGCAAAGAACTCGGGATAGTTACGTCTAATACTCTCCTCAGTCTCCCAAGTGGCCTCATCAGCTCCTCTCCTAGACCATTGGATCCGCAACATAAGTATCTCCTTGGACCACAGACGTTTAATACTGCGCTCCAAGACCGCTACTGGGTACTCTACAAAGGTTTGATCGGGCTCAAATGTCAGATCCTCATGGCTGATGACGTGTCTCGGATCTGGGATATACTCTCTCAACTGAGATACATGGAAGACCAGATGACCACCCTCTAGTCTCGGCGGTGAAGCTAATCTGTAGGCCACCTCTCTCACTCTCTCTAAGACCTCAAAAGGTCCGACATATCGGGACTCAGCTTCCCCTTAATGCCGAAACGCCTGACTCCTCTCGTAGGTGACACTCTCAACCACACTTGAGCACCCACTCTAAAATCCAAAGGTCGACGCCTTTTGTCGACGTAGGACTTCTGACGACTCTGAGCTGCTAACATCCGCTCTCGGACTAGGGCAATCCGAGCGATGTCATCCTGTATCTGATTTGGAGCTACTCTATCAGCTCTGCTGGGCTCATCCCAACATAATGGTGTACGACATCTCCGCCCGTACAAAGCCTCATAGGGAGCCATCCCAATAGACGCGTGCCAGCTGTTATTATATGAAAACTCTACCAGTGGGAGATGATCTGGCCATACCTATCCCCAATCTAGTACACACGCCCGCAACATGTCCTCTAAGGTCTGAATGGTCCTCTCAGACTGACCATCTGTCTGTGGGTGATAGGCAGTGGTAAAGTGGAGACTCGTCCCCAAAGCAGTATGTACCTGCTGCCAAAATCTCAAGGTAAAACTTCCATCTCTGTCAGAGACGATAGTCCTCGGTACCCCGTGGAGTCTCACAATGTGTCCGGTGAACTCCTCAGCTAGATGACTCACCGGCCACGTTTCCTTAATCGGAATGAAACGTGCGGTCTTCGTCAGACGGTCTACCACTACTAAAATAGCATCATAGCCTCTGTTGAGCCTCAATCCTGTGACAAAATCCATAGATATATCCTCCCACTTCCACTGTGGTATTGGAAGTGGGTGGAGCTCTCCTCCGGACCTACGATGCTCAATCTTGACCTGTTGGCAAGTCGCACTCTGAGCTACATACCGAGTCACATCGGGCTTCAAACCACCCCACCAGAAGGACCGTCTCACATCCTTGTACATCTTACTCGCTCCAGGATGTACTAAGTATGGGGTAGCATGAGCCTCACCTCACTGTCTGACGGCACACAAACACGGTCCTAATGTCTCATCACTCCATCTGCACCAATAGTGAACCGTGGGGCCTCGTCTCGAGACATCCTGTCTCGGATCCTAGTCAAAGTCGGGCAAGTCTCCTGCTTCTGTCGGATCTCATCCAACAGATCAGGAAGTAACTCCAAAGTAGCCAACTGACTATCAATATCAGGAAACTGAATCTCTATCTCCAATCAAACCAAGTCTCTCTGCAACTGTGGCTGTACGGTCAACCGGGCTATCGCCCTCTCCCTAGGCGTCTTCCGGCTCAAAGCGTCAGCTACTACATTCGCCTTTCCGGGGTGGTAAAAATCTCAAGGTCGAAGTCCTTGATCAACTCTAACCACCGCCTCTAACGGTTATTCAACTCCCGCTGAATGAATATGTACTTCAGACTCTTATGGTCTGTGAGGATCTGGCATGTCGCCCCATAGAGATGGTGACGCCAGATCTTAAGAGCATGAACTACTGCAGTCAACTCTAGATCATGTGTGGGATAGTTCTCCTCATACGTCTTCAACTGTAGAGACGCATAGGCTATGACCTTACCCTTCTGCATCAAAACACACCCCAAGCCTAGCTTGGACGCGTCACTGTATACCACAAAGTCATTAGTACCCTCAGGCTGTGCTAAAATCGGAGCAGACGTCAATCTCCTCTTCAGCTCTTCCAAACTCTGTTGACACGGCTCAGACCAGACAACCTATTAGTCTTCTTCAGAAGACAAGTAAGTGGTCGGCAATTAAGGAGAACCCTTCCACAAACCGGCGGTAATAACCTGCCAAACCTAGAAAGCTGCAAACCTCCTTCACATTGTTAGGAGGTTGCCAAGAAGATACTGACTCGATCTTCGTCGGATTGACTTTAACACCCTCAGCAGTCACCACGTGACCTAAGAAAACCACCTCTGACATCCCAAAACTCACACTTGGATAGCTTAGTATACAGCTGACTATCTTGTAGAATCTGCAATATTGTCCTCAAGTGTCCGACATGCTACTCTCGACTCCTAGAGTAAACTAGGATGTCGTCAATGAAGACCACTACAAACTGGTCTAAGAAGTCAATGAATATCCCATTCATTCACTCCATAAACACCACTGGTGCATTAATGAGCCCAAATGGTATCACTACGAACTCATAATTGTAAAAGCTAGGATTTTCGAATCCTAATAAAGGATGTTTAAGGGTGAGTAAGTTAATCATCGATATTAATTGACCCATAAATCGCGAATAGTGTGTAGATGACGAGTATAAATTCCACCATTATGATTTTGGTGTAAATTTGGACTTATGGGGAAATTTTCACTTTTTCCTCCGGGGAATAATTTTTTCTCTTCTGGTATTATTTGGAGCATTTGGGAGCTTCAATTAATAAAATTGTAGTTGAAAGAAATGACGAGGACATCGGATATGTTCTAGATATGAAATAACATGGAAAGGCAAAATGGCCAAAAGAGTCGCTATTTCGTTTCTTAGAGGCTAAGAAAGACGACTTAGGAATACGCGTTTTCCGAGAAAGTTGCGGAATAATTATCCAAACATCATGTCGGATTTATTATTCCAATTTCGAGAAGTTTGGAGAAGGGGCTCAAACCGCCTTCGGATCGGTTAAAGGATAACTATCGACTTTGCTAAAGGATAATTATCGTCTTCGCTATAAATAGCGGAAATTCATTTATTAATTCATTTCCTTTCACGTTTCCTCGTAAAAGCTCTGATTTCTCTCAACCTTCAAATTCAGATCTACTCTTCGTTTGTAATCCGATTTCAATTCCGTTTGAGTTTTCGGATTCCTCTCTTCGTCCTCTTCATTTTGGTACCGAGTTTCTGCGTTTCCGTTGAAGTTATGGCCAGGTCGAGCATCCCCCTTATATGTCCGGTCCCGTCGATCAGATTCCGGTGAATCTGATGGTGTCAGAGCGTAGCCTGCGTCGTTGTGATTCCGAATCTTCTTTCGGATCGTCAATCGGGTTAGTAACGAATAAGTTATGAATTTATTCGTTTTCAGTATTGCGATTTGGCCTAAATTGACCTTAGGCTTGTCAAAATGGATAATTGGAAATTCCATTATGCTCGTTACAATATTCTGGTGATTATGGGCTATTTGTTTGATGAGATCTGATGACAGTTGGGTTGAGAAACTGCCTGCGGGCAAAAGGTTATTCTGATGAATTTTAATTAATTAATTAAAGATTAATTAATTAAATTGGGAATCTAGAAAACGCTATAAGCTGATTAAATTCAAAGGAATGAATTTAATTGATGTTTGAAGCAAGAAATTTAATACGAGGAATATGATATTCTCGACAGGTGTTGTTGAAGACGGTAGACTAACTATAGCTTAGTTGCTCAGTGAGCGTATCCAGGTAAGTCTTCGGACTTACTTAGCTTCGATCTGCAGAAACCGTGCCTGAGAGATTTATATCTCACTGTGTTGATATGTGTTGTTGTTTTGAAATGCCTTGTTGTGCTGAAATGTGATTGTTGATATGCATTGAGATGTGTTATGTGTGAAGCATGCTTGATGTGTTTATGATGAAAATGACGTTATGATGTGTAAAGCATGCTTAATGTTGTTGTGATTATTATCATGTCATAATTATGAGAAATGGTTAAATGAACATGTGTTAGCCTATTGAGGCGTGCTATTGAATGACATGATAAGCTTGCTGAAACATGATAATGTATGAGATGATAAGCCTTTTGAGGCATGTGATATGATGATGACTTGTAAAGGTCAAGAGTATGTGAAGCGAGTATTTTGCAGTGAATACCGGAGCTCGGCCAAGCCCGGATCACTTGCGTTTGTATAAGAATGACACCGAGTCTGATGGACTTCAGGCTCGGGTCGCACACCTAATGAAAATGGTAAATGTTTGCATTAACATGAATGGCAAAATGTTGCATGTGGTTAGGAGTTAAGACCATAACTCACCACGAGAAAGCCTGGCCCGTAGACTTGATCAGTCTGGCTACGACCTAAGAGCAAATGTCTGAATTAACCTAATATGTGCAATGGTGAGCTCACACCAAAGCCAGAACCGTATAAGCAATGGTTCCGGATTAATGGGTCCGGGATCGAAAATTGTAAATTTCATACTGCATTCACGTGCATCATTCATAAAAGCATGATATCATCTCATGAGCACGGTATATGGTATTTGAATATATTTGTTGTATTGTGATGTGATGATATAATCTCTCGTGGATAGATTATGATCAGTAGCTAACGGTTTTAAACCGAATCTTTTTAGGTAATGCGGATCATAGGAACGCTTCAGGGATGTCAGCTGCAGGAAGTGGACAGCCGAGGTAGTGTTAACCCAAGGGTTGGTTGAACTTGCTTTTGAAAATAATCGCTTGCAAGCGAGTCTTTTGTTGATTGTGTGCAAATGTGTACACATGTTGATTTCAGGCTGAAGTTTTAAGACACCTGTTCAGGTGTCATGCTTTGAAGTGTCGTTTTGGGATATGCATACTAACTACATGCATGGTTGTTATGTAAATGTTTTCAAAATGACAGGTTGAATGTTTTCATTATTTCTTCGTGCTTCTTGTTGCAAGGTCCTATTTGTGAAGTTGTTGTCAGGCTAACTGATGGGACCCACTGTGTGGTCCTTAGCCTAGTGACGTCTTGGGTTACTTAAAACTCGGGTCGTTACAGATTGGTATCACAGCTTAGGTTGACAACAAGGGCACATGTGACTTGAGATGAGACATGATAGTTCAACCTAACTACAACCCAGTCCGGGTTGGTTTTGAAAGGACATTTAAGTTTTCAAAATATTTTGGAAATTACTAACATATGGTTTTAATGAATTTAAAATCATATGCATAGTCGGGATTTTGGGTAAAGACACTGCCTTCCACTCCTCAGCGTGACTCCTTGTAAGTGTAGTTCTCTCTCTCTAACTTGTTAAGATTATAGTATTTTTATAGATATCACTATTGCTATAAGTAGTGGATATATATGAAGAGAGAACGATCGTGAATGTTCCGGTTTGTCGAAACCGTGATAAAGGCAACCGTAAGCGTTTTGATTAAGAGACAAGGAAGTTGTAGTTTCATTACGAGTATGTCAATGGGAGCACAATGTGCATGTGTGTCAGTGGAAGTACGACAAGTTAGAAGTACATGAGAGTATAATGTTTAAAGTAAGTGGTCAAGGTCAAGTACCTCTACCCATCGAGCTACATGAGATGAGAAGATGCAAGAATATAGCGGTAGAAAGGGCTACTACTACGATAGAAATGCAAGGGCAAGCACGAGTTGTTGAACCCCAAACACTAGAAGTTCCATATGAGGAACAAGAAGGTAGTGAACTTCATTAGAGAAGTGGCTAAGGCCATAAAAAAGAAGAGATGTGTTAGTGTTTGTAGGAGCTTATGTAATGCAAGTTGGTTGGCGGTTGAACCACATAAACATGACTTTTGGGGACATTGGAGAGCTAGAAAAGTATAAGATGAAACTTGCAGCAACCTTCATGCAGAACATTGGTGCGTGTTGGTGGATGAGAAATCGTGCAATCAGTGTGGATTACGAGACTTTCAAGAGTCGGATTTGGACTAACTTGTTAAAGTCTTTTCTGGAAGCAACATTTGGATGTTCTCCTATGATGGAGATGAATTTCACGAGGAGTATACATCGTTGGATGAGAGTGCACCACTTTTTGAGCAATTGATAAGATTGTTTATGATAGGATGAAACGACCTCTTAGTTGGTGTTGTCACCATTTGAAGATATGATGTTATTGGAGTATTAGGAGAGGATAATAAAGCTTGAAGCAAGACAAGGCTTTAGGAAAGAGGTGGATTCCTAAACTAGTGGAGGAAAGAGGCAGAAGTCTACTCCAAGTTTCTTGAACCTGCGAGTACGAGACGTGTGAGTCAAGAAATAAGGCCTTCTCCACAACCATGATCATAAGAGAAATTGGAGGGAAGAACATTTTAAATTGTGGAGACCTAAGTTATTACAAGAAGGACTGATCAAAAAGTCCAACTACATGTTTCAAATGTAGTTAACCTAGCGATATGATAAAGTTTGTGAGGCTAGGGGATAATGTTAACTCAAGGATCTTGTCCTAATCTGAGAGGAGGAAAAAGCCAAAGTTTACGTGGAAACTAGGCAAGTAAAGTAGCCAACCGATATCCTTATTACTGGATTGGATAATGACGACGTGATTCTAGGCATTGATTGGATGATCAAGTATATGGATAAGATAGATGTGGAAATGCTAACAAAAAAATGATGTTAGCCAAAGATGATACTTATCATGTGTTAAAAGGAAGTGAGCTACAAGACCCGTTAGTGATGATCTCTACGATGAAAGCAAGTAAGCTGGTAAGGAAAGGATGTGAAGCATATTTATGTTATGCTTTGGAGAAAGAAGGAAAGATTCAATTGAAATACATTCCAGTTGCACGCGAGTTTAAGGATGTTTTTCAAGATGAATTACCTGGATTTCCACCTACTAGGCAAGTTGACTTTAGAATCGATCTAGAGCTTGGAACTAGACCAATTTCTAAAGCTCCGTACAGAATGGCACATGTGGAAATGCTTGAGTTGAAGAAGCAATTGGAAGAATTGGCAGATAAAGGATTTATTCAGCCAAGTGTATCGCCATGGGGAGCGCCAGTATTGTTCGTGAAGAAAAAAGATGGTACAATGAGGCTATGTATCGACTATAGAGAACTGAATAAGATGACGATTAAGAACAAGTTTTTACTACCACGAATTGATGGTTATTAGATCAGTTAAAAGAAGCAAAGGTGTTCTCCAAGATAGACTTATGGTCAGGCTATCACCAGTTGAAGATTCAAGAAGATGACATCCATAAGATAGCATTCAAGACTCGGTATGGACACTACGAGTTCGTGGTTATGCCATTTGGATTAACCAACGCACCTGCTGCGTTTATGGAATTGATGAATCGGATTTTCATTGGATACCTGGACAAGTTTGTTGTGGTCTTTATAGATGATATATTGGTTTATTCACGAAGTAGTGAAGAACATGTAGAGCATTTGGAAGCAGTTCTCCAAGTATTGAGGAAAGAAAAGCTTTATGCTAAGTTATTCAACTGTGGCTTCTGGATGAAAGAAGTAACATTTTTGGGACACATGATTACTGCAGATGGAGTCAAAGTTGACCCATCCAAGATCGAAACCGTGCTAGCATGGGAACCACCTAAGAACGTCAAAGAGATACGTAGTTTCCTAGGATTAGCAGGATACTATAGACGTTTTGTAAAAGGGTTTTCCATCATAACAAGACCTATGACCAACCTACTTCAGAAGAAGGCAAAGTTTATGTGGACTGAAAAGTGTCAAGCAAGCTTTGAAGAGTTAAAAAAGTGATTGACTACTACACTTGTGTTAGGTAAGCCGAATGGAGCATTAGAGTTCATTGTTTACAGTGATGCGTCTAAAATGGACTTGTGATGCGTTCTGATGCAGAATGACAATCATATCATATGCATCAAGACAATTGAGGTAGTATGAGAAAAACTACCCAATACATACCTTAGAGTTAGCAACGGTACTTCGTTCACTGAAAATTTGGTGGCACTGGTTGCTTGGAACAACATGCATGATTATGACACATCATAAGAGTTTGAAGTGCATATTAACTTAGAAAAAGTTGAATATGAGACAAAAAAGATGGTTAGAGATAATAAAGGTTTATAATTGTATATATTATATCATTTGGACAAGGCTAAAGTCGTGGCCGATGCTCTGAGCAAAAAGTCGGTTCAAGAAGAAGGTGATTGCTCGTTTGACTGCACAATCTGAGATACAAAAAGATATGATTTATAGTGGTAGAGAGAAATATGGGTTTAGAAAGACCAAGGGTATTTGTGTACCTTGGAGATCATGCCTAGTTGGATGGAAGAGATCCAACATAAACAACTAAGTTCCTTGATCTAACCAAGGTGAGGTCAATGATCACGAATGATGAAAGTTTAGATTCTTTATCAACGACGACAATATGATTGGATACCAAGGAAGAATATGTATGCCTCAAGATTATGAGATTAGAAGAAATATTCTTGTTGATGCTCATGCAACACCATATTCCATACATCCAGGATCAAACAAGATGTATCGGGATATTAAACCTTACTTTTGGTGGCAAGGTATGAAGAAAGATATTGCTGAGTTTGTGTCACGGTGTCAAACATGTCAGCAAGTTAAAATTGAACACCAAAGGCCAGGAGAAGAACTTCAATCATTGGAGATACCAGAGTGGAAATGGGAACACATCACCATGGATTTTGTAACCAGTCTACGTAGTAGCAAAGGTTATGACTCCATATGGGTGGTGGTTGATCGATTAACAAAGACTGCAAGATTTATTCCTATCAAGGAAACTTGGACTGTGAACAAGTTAGCAGAGGAATTTGTGAATCAGATAGTCAGATTACATGGAGTTCCTAAGACCATAGTTTCAGATAGAGATGGACGATTTACTTCCCGATTCTGGATCCAGGTACAGACAGTAATGGGAACCAAGCTGAATTTTACAACAGCGTTTCATCCACAGTCAGATGGTCAGTCCGAACAGACTATTCAGACTTTAGAAGACTTGTTGAGGTCATGTGTGCTTGATTGGGGACCGATATGGCCAGATCAATTACCGTTGGTCGAGTTCACCTACAACAACAGTTGGCATGCATCCATTGGGATGGCACCATATGAAGCACTGTACGGAAGGAAATGTCGAACCCCATTATGTTGGGATGAGCCTGCCGATGTCTTTGATACGGCTCCAGACAAAGTTAAAAGTGATATTGAAAAGTTGCTTTGATTCGAGAAAGGATGTTGGCTGCACAGAGTAGACAAAAATCGTATGCTGATAAGCGCCGACGTCCGCTAGAGTTTGAAACAGGGACACACGTTTGGCTGAAAGTTTCACCGACTCGTGGAGTCAAACGGTTTGGTATCAAGGGAAAGTTAAGTCCTCGGTATATTGGACCGTTTGAGATTTTGGAAAAAGTTGGTAAAGTAGCTTATCGTTTAGCATTACCGCCAACAATGGATGGAGTACATCCAGTGTTTCATGTATCACAACTAAGACAGTATCAACCAGATCCGAGCCATGTACTCAGCTATGATGCTATCGAGATAGAGCCTGATCAGACCTAGGCCGAGTTCCCTATGGCCGTGTTAGATAGAAAGATAAAGAAGTTAAGGAATAAAGAGCTTCCATTAGTGAAGATCCAGTGGTCCCGATGGGAATGGAAGAGGCTACATGGGAAATAATTGAACACATGGAGAGAAATTATCCAGAGGTGTTTAGTTCTTTGATCGGTGATTGAGATAGAGGTATGAATTAGTACCTAACTTTTTCACTAACTAATGTGCTTATATGGTTCTATGTTGATGTGATTTATGTGTGTGTGAATTGATTTGTGTTTGCTAACATAGGAAGTGATAGACTTTCCTAGTATGAGCGTGATGACCCCGCTAACGTGATAATAATCTATACTTGCACGAAATGCAAAGATAGGTTAATTATGTGATTGACGGATTCAGTCTTCTGATGAGCTGTGTACTAAAGTTTCGGGACGAAACTTTTTCTTAAGGGGTGTGTGATGTAAAAGCTAGGATTTTCGAATCCTAATAAAGGATGTTTAAGGGTGAGTAAGTTAATCATCGATATTAATTGACCCATAAATCGCGAATAGTGTGTAGATGACGAGTATAAATTCCACCATTATGATTTTGGTGTAAATTTGGACTTATGGGGAAATTTTCACTTTTTCCTCCGGGGAATAATTTTTTCTCTTCTGGTATTATTTGGAGCATTTGGGAGCTTCAATTAATAAAATTGTAGTTGAAAGAAATGACGAGGACATCGGATATGTTCTAGATATGAAATAACATGGAAAGGCAAAATGGCCAAAAGAGTCGCTATTTCGTTTCTTAGAGGCTAAGAAAGACGACTTAGGAATACGCGTTTTCCGAGAAAGTTGCGGAATAATTATCCAAACATCATGTCGGATTTATTATTCCAATTTCGAGAAGTTTGGAGAAGGGGCTCAAACCGCCTTCGGATCGGTTAAAGGATAACTATCGACTTTGCTAAAGGATAATTATCGTCTTCGCTATAAATAGCGGAAATTCATTTATTAATTCATTTCCTTTCACGTTTCCTCGTAAAAGCTCTGATTTCTCTCAACCTTCAAATTCAGATCTACTCTTCGTTTGTAATCCGATTTCAATTCCGTTTGAGTTTTCGGATTCCTCTCTTCGTCCTCTTCATTTTGGTACCGAGTTTCTGCGTTTCCGTTGAAGTTATGGCCAGGTCGAGCATCCCCCTTATATGTCCGGTCCCGTCGATCAGATTCCGGTGAATCTGATGGTGTCAGAGCGTAGCCTGCGTCGTTGTGATTCCGAATCTTCTTTCGGATCGTCAATCGGGTTAGTAACGAATAAGTTATGAATTTATTCGTTTTCAGTATTGCGATTTGGCCTAAATTGACCTTAGGCTTGTCAAAATGGATAATTGGAAATTCCATTATGCTCGTTACAATATTCTGGTGATTATGGGCTATTTGTTTGATGAGATCTGATGACAGTTGGGTTGAGAAACTGCCTGCGGGCAAAAGGTTATTCTGATGAATTTTAATTAATTAATTAAAGATTAATTAATTAAATTGGGAATCTAGAAAACGCTATAAGCTGATTAAATTCAAAGGAATGAATTTAATTGATGTTTGAAGCAAGAAATTTAATACGAGGAATATGATATTCTCGACAGGTGTTGTTGAAGACGGTAGACTAACTATAGCTTAGTTGCTCAGTGAGCGTATCCAGGTAAGTCTTCGGACTTACTTAGCTTCGATCTGCAGAAACCGTGCCTGAGAGATTTATATCTCACTGTGTTGATATGTGTTGTTGTTTTGAAATGCCTTGTTGTGCTGAAATGTGATTGTTGATATGCATTGAGATGTGTTATGTGTGAAGCATGCTTGATGTGTTTATGATGAAAATGACGTTATGATGTGTAAAGCATGCTTAATGTTGTTGTGATTATTATCATGTCATAATTATGAGAAATGGTTAAATGAACATGTGTTAGCCTATTGAGGCGTGCTATTGAATGACATGATAAGCTTGCTGAAACATGATAATGTATGAGATGATAAGCCTTTTGAGGCATGTGATATGATGATGACTTGTAAAGGTCAAGAGTATGTGAAGCGAGTATTTTGCAGTGAATACCGGAGCTCGGCCAAGCCCGGATCACTTGCGTTTGTATAAGAATGACACCGAGTCTGATGGACTTCAGGCTCGGGTCGCACACCTAATGAAAATGGTAAATGTTTGCATTAACATGAATGGCAAAATGTTGCATGTGGTTAGGAGTTAAGACCATAACTCACCACGAGAAAGCCTGGCCCGTAGACTTGATCAGTCTGGCTACGACCTAAGAGCAAATGTCTGAATTAACCTAATATGTGCAATGGTGAGCTCACACCAAAGCCAGAACCGTATAAGCAATGGTTCCGGATTAATGGGTCCGGGATCGAAAATTGTAAATTTCATACTGCATTCACGTGCATCATTCATAAAAGCATGATATCATCTCATGAGCACGGTATATGGTATTTGAATATATTTGTTGTATTGTGATGTGATGATATAATCTCTCGTGGATAGATTATGATCAGTAGCTAACGGTTTTAAACCGAATCTTTTTAGGTAATGCGGATCATAGGAACGCTTCAGGGATGTCAGCTGCAGGAAGTGGACAGCCGAGGTAGTGTTAACCCAAGGGTTGGTTGAACTTGCTTTTGAAAATAATCGCTTGCAAGCGAGTCTTTTGTTGATTGTGTGCAAATGTGTACACATGTTGATTTCAGGCTGAAGTTTTAAGACACCTGTTCAGGTGTCATGCTTTGAAGTGTCGTTTTGGGATATGCATACTAACTACATGCATGGTTGTTATGTAAATGTTTTCAAAATGACAGGTTGAATGTTTTCATTATTTCTTCGTGCTTCTTGTTGCAAGGTCCTATTTGTGAAGTTGTTGTCAGGCTAACTGATGGGACCCACTGTGTGGTCCTTAGCCTAGTGACGTCTTGGGTTACTTAAAACTCGGGTCGTTACAATAATGACCATACCTAGTCCGGAATGCCGTCTTAGGTATGTTTTGATCTCTCACCCTCAACTGGTGGTAACCTGACCTCAAGTCTACCCTCGAGAACACATACGCTCCATACAACTAGTCCAACAGATCATCTATGCGCGGTAGTGGATACTTGTTCTTGATGGTGACTTTATTCAGTTCTCTGTAGTCTATGCATAACCGCATCAATCCGTCCTTCTTCTTCATAAATAATAATGGCGCCCCCCCCCAAGGAGACACACTAGGGAGTATGAAACCCTTCTCTGCTAACTCCTCTAATTGCTTCTTCAACTCAAGTAGTTCTATCGGTGTCATACGGTACGGGCCTTCGAGATTGGGCTCGTGCCCGGCTCGAACTCCATGCTGAAATCAACACTCCTCTGTGGGGGTAGCCCTGACAGGTCGTCATTGAGTACTTCTATAAACTCACCTGCAACTGGTATCTCCTCTACTGTCAAGCTCTTCCACAAAAATTTTAATTAGAGTTTTGACTTTGAACCTATTAAGCTAGCACTCGTATCAGTTTGACTTCACCATTGTCTTCGTTGATCTCTGGGAGAATTTCTCCAGGTGTCGATAAAATTCTTTAATAACCTTGTGATTATTCTTCTTATCTGCCAACCAACCATCCCTAGTTAACCAACACGTGTAAATTCTTTGTTGTTAACAATTAGTGTATTACTTTTCTTCTATCTCTTTTGAGGTTTGAGATACCAGGTGAAAATATATTTCTTCCATTTATTCCTTTAGCTCCTTCTTACACTCCTATAAGGGCACTATACCCTTACGAGTCTAGTTGTATCTTCGTCTTCCGCCAATGACCTTATCACTTTTCCTACGATAACTTGTAGGCATTTCTCCATGATTCTTTTTTTACCCGAGTTATTGTCTTTGTTATTCTCTGTTATGACCTGCTAGTCTTATTAACTTAAATTCCTTCGTGAGTGAGAAATTATTAGAGACCCTCTTTTTCACCCAGACTATTCTCCTACACCCTCCTTCCTTGGGGTGCTACTTGTACTTCCGCCTTCATCGGAATCCGGACTTTGTCGTATTCCGATCCTTGTTGAATTTCTTGTGTGTTCTAGGAGGTCACCCCCAATTTCCTATTGGTGAAATCTGCCTTCCACTTTCTAGCAACCTGTAAGCTCTTATTTTGCGGCTCTTTAATTCTTTGTATCGGCTGGACAATGTATCCCATCTTGACTCCTATGCTTATGATCGTCTCGGTTTCCCATCTTGATTGTGGTGGCAAGTAGCGTATCGAGAGTGATCATCTTCCGCCTTACTTCTAGCCTCAAACTTTCACCTTCCGGTCCGTTAGTAATCTTAGATTCAATGTCTCTTGTCGGGATCGCTACTATATTTCACCTTGACTTTCATGCCCATGTGTGTTTCTGAAGGTATCCGCTTTGTTTGTATCGTTGCTCTACACCACACTTGAACAAACCTATGGGTTGTCTCTTCCAATTTGTATATTTGTCAGTCATCAAACGCTCTTCCGGAACTACTCTCATGTATATTCTTCATTTTATCCTATTGAGTTGACTCGGAATTCCCTGCTTGCCATGTTCGTTGATGTTATCCTTCAGTCCTCACTTTCCCTCCTCGACGTTCCTCAGCAAGTTCGAAGGAGTTGCCCGCCATTCGCCTACCCTAATGCACATAAGATGTGCATGCTATTCCTCACGTTGACACCGTTAAAAACTTAGGTGTGTCAACTGAATGAGGATCTCATACTGTTATCTCCATTAATGCATAACATAATTATAAATTCTACAAATCTTCGGCATCTACTTATCTACATCGCCTAACATTATAATCAATCTAATAAGTCCAACTAAAGTAACCCTAAAGTCCATACTAAGCATACTGAGATCCGCGGTAGTAGTGGTGGTCAGCCGTACTTTTCTATTCCCAACCCGACTATGCATGCATTTGAAAACCAAAACTTCTTTTTTAAAACGCAGATCCCTTTTCGGGTTCTACTCAATTATTTATTCGGTCTTTCAAAAGATTTCAAGTGTCATTGTTGCCAACCTAGAGCTCTGATACCATGTTGTAACACCCCGAATTCTCAGAACTCGGAACGTTACTGGTTAGGACCTCACAATGGGTCCCGACATCAGTTTGACAACAATATTACTAGGATCTTACAACAAGACACAAATAAGGAAAACCGAAATTCATGAAATAGTATTTTTCAGGTAATGAATGCATCACGGTCTAGCAGCCTATAGTACTTAACAAAGGGAAAAACGATCAACTGTCTAAACACAAGAAAGAACGACAAACATCAACCCCAACCCCCACTCTAAGGAGTACGGAGACCCGGCTGACCACTACTTCCGGATCACTCAGCTGCTGGTCTAACCTGCGGTAAAACTAAAACACAACAAGAAGAACCATTAGCTAGTTATCTAAATATTAGGAGAATAATAATAGCACACACACACATAAAATAATAAACACTCATTATGCTTTCAAACAATCCATTTATTATCTTCGTTTAAGTCATTCACTCTAATGATACTTATTTGTGACACGAGGGATTCCCAAACCTCGCCTCCGCCCCCGTGTACCCATCAGGAGTGGATCCGATGCATCTCACCGTGTACCTGTATGGTCTGGGTATAGAGAACCTCCCAGTCTCCTGGCAGAGCTGGGCAGTGATATCACGGCCCGTTATACATACACTTGGGCCTTAACACATAATAACCACGGTCGTCCTAATAAGTTATTTTTATTATAACACACATTGCACACACACAACCATTATCACCCAACTAATATCCAGAAACCGGCTAAGTAAGTCGCAAGGACTTACCTGAGTCATAACACACTCTAACACGTCTCAAAACAGTCCGCACTCGTGGTAACTCAAACGCCTGTCAAATAAGGCATGTGGATCAAAATCTCATCCAGATGTCCAACCTCATACGAAGGAATTACGGAAAAAGCTCTCTAGACCATTTTTACCGAAAATTCTCAAAGTTTATTCTTAAACCTACTAATCCCCTTTTGAACTTGTTTCCATACTTTGTGTCTCTCGGTTAGCTACTTATAGGTTATAAGTCCAAACTTGAATCCACTGAAAAAGAATAACACTCTTCTTCCTCAACTCACTTATTTAATTATGTAACTATTCGGTACTCATATATATAT
>BSUD01000132.1:0-11239 GCA_033239045.1 Fagopyrum esculentum
CTTTTGGAAGATTTTGCAAGAAGATCTCTCTTCTTGTTTAGGTTTGATTCGGAAAACGGATTGACATCCCGTTTTCCCTTCTTTCCTAGGGTTACGATTGTTTGTTTTACTGTGAGTCTTTTGATAACTCTCGCTCTTGATTGTGACTTTGAGATTGTTTTAAAGACTATTGAAAGTTCTTGAAAGTTTTCATCTTTTTATCTTTTGATTCTTGAATTAATATCAACATGACTGTTATTGGCTAAAAAATCTTAACAATTCTAAGGTGAAGGGTTGATAGTTGTGGCTTAGATGATGATAGATCGATCGTAAATAGATTAGACCCTGAGAGTTTGAAAGAATCGTCGACGAACCCCAAATCACGGTTTGTTCTTGAGTTCCACGACCGTGGAATCTCAAGATCTGCCCGTAATTTCTCTTAAGTTTACGAACCTGCTTTTACTTTAATCCAAAGTTAAAGATTAGCTTTAACTTAGTCTTGGCTTGCCTTTTCTAGGTGGTAGTGAAGCCTCAACAACCTCTACCTCGATTGTGAGTGTCACAACCTCAATCGGTTAAGTTAGTCTTGATCCTTGGGTTGCAAGTTTGGGTATTTGACACTAATTCTCACCTTTGGAATCTTTCTATATTGAGCCTCAACAACCTGTATAGAGAGTGCCTTGTAGGTGAGTTACATAAGGTTTTTGGAACTTCATCGTACGATTACCTTACATTAGTATACCTTTGCATATCTCAACTCTGTCTTTATATCATTAAGTATATCTTGAATCGATAGCCACAGCTGGATACTTGGATCCTTAGGATTGTTGTTTTCACAATATTTGCAAAACTCTCATACTTACTCGCTTGATAACCTGAAATCGAATTTGTTCCCACCCAAATCCCTGTGTTCGATACTCTGGAATTCTTGCTTAGCTACGTCGATCCGTACACTGCGGGTTCGCTGCTTGATTCTAGTTTTATAAATTTAAAGCTTATTTGCACACACCTTTAGGGGTGAACAAGTTTTTTGCGCCGTTGCCGGGGATTTGGTTTCGGCCGAATTCGGTAACCGGTTGTCAAGCTTGGGAGCTTGCTCTCGTTATTTGATATTACTTTGAGTGCATGCGCAGGTCTAGGAACACCAAAGATCTCTTACCTCTTGATCAAGAGCTAGAGAAAACCTTGAGGCAAAAGCGCAAGGAAAAGAAGATGGCTGAAGAACACGAACGTGATCTTCAAGCGGGGTTGGCGGAGAAGGAAACTCAACTCCAATGGAATGAGAACCTCCGCCGGGATGAGATGGATCGCCATCAATCCCAAGTTAATAATCTACAGGATCAGATGTTCCGAATGAGATTAGAAATAAGCGACCTTAAGAATAAAGGAATCAAGAAATCCTCAAGGAGGGGATCAAGAACTAGAAGAAGAAGCCACTCGTCCGCTGATGATAGTGACTCTTCCATGCCACCGTTAGAGGAGATTGATCCCACGATCAATATGAATCCTTTCCATCCACAAGGAGCTGCTAATCGCCGCATTCCACCTAAGAATGTGAGAGTCGAACGTGTGGATAATGAGCCGAGAACTCTTGGCCAGCGGATGGATCCAACACAACAACCACGCCGCTTGGGCGTGAAATTTGATGCTGAAGATGTGCAAGGGTTTAGCTTTAACCCTCAAGTTATTACTCTTGTTCGCCAAAACCATTTTGGCGGTACAAGCGCTGAATCTCCACACCAACACTTGCAAAACTTTGAGTGTATGATGGAGACGATGAGACCGAAGAACGCTACTACCAACAGCTACAAGCTCAAACCCTTCTTCTTCTCTTTGAAGGGGAAAGCGTTGTCATGGTATCAAGCTCTTCCTAGTGGGAAACTAGATACGTGGGAAGACCTTTCCGCGGAATTCCTCACCAAATTCTTTCCGCCTTCAAAAACGGCGGAACTTAGAGGTAAGATTAATGCTTTTTCCATGAGACCTAACGAAAGTTTGTTCCAGTCTTGGGAAATGTTTCAGGATTTGCTCTTGGATTTCCCTCATCATGACATATCCAAACTTGCCTTGCTGGAGATCTATTACAAGGGGCTGGATGCGGGAACGCAATTCAACCTCCAATCCCTCTCATGTGGAACGTTCATGGACATGAGAGAAGATGACGCTTGGGACTTCATCGAGAAGCAAGCAAGAGTCATAGAGAAGTATTCCCACCGGAAAGTGGAGGGAAATCGTGTGGAGCAAGGAGCAAAGCTCACACATGAAGCTCAAAGTCAGATTTTCTCCCTCAACAATGAGATCAAAGAGTTGAAGGAGACTATCAAGACCAACTTCCCAAAGCAACAAGGGAAGGACGTTGGTTATTTGGGCAACAACAATGGCGGCAACAACAATAACCGGAACAACAACCGGAATAATAACTGGAATAGAAACAACAACAACCGGAACAACGATTGGAACAACAATAGGGGTTAAAACAACAACAATTGGCGCTCCAATCAACAAAATTCCGGTAACTCTTATCCTTCCAATTCTAATTCACTAACTCCACCTTCCTCTTCCTCTACTCCTTTGAAAAGCCAGGGGCAATCATCTAATGGAGGAAACACTTCGGGGAAGGAGAAGCACGATCCCATGTTGGAAACGATCTTGGGAAAGCTTCAAGGGTTGGAGAACCGCCTCATCAAAGTTGATGATCAAGTCTCTAAGGTTGACAAAGCTCAAAAGGTTTTGGAAAATCAAATGTTCAACCATGCGGAGGAAGTTCCTAGAAATCAAGGAAAACTTCCAGGAAAGACGGAGGACAACCCTAAAGGAAGGGTGATGGCGATCACAACTAGGAGCGGAGTGACTACCACCGATCCGCAGCCTACGTTCGTTGAAGTCCCCGTAGAAAAGGACAAGGAAAAGGGGAAGGAGAAGGAAGACGTCTATGTTCCTCCTCCAGCTTACAAACCTCCCCTACCATTCCCTCAATCTAGAGCGCGAGCGCGCCTATACAAACAATTCGGTAAGTTCATAGAACTCATGAGTAAGCTGCATATTAATATACCCTTCATTGATGCTATTGTAGGTATGCCGGCTTATGGTAAGTTCTTGAAGGAGCTTCTCTCTAACAAGAGGAAGCTAGAAGATTTCGGAGAGGTTAAGATGAGTTCGGATTCTTCGGATCTCATCAAGACCATGAAGGAGAAAATGCCCCCAAAGTTGAAAGATCCGGGGTCATTTTGCATTCCCATTGGAGTGGGAGATGTCACATATGACGCTTTATGTGACTTAGGAGCAAGTGTGAGCATCATACCACTTGCGTTGTGCAGGAAGATCGGTTTAGGCGAACCTAAACCGGTGAAGATGACGTTATACATGGCGGATCGATCCATCACTCACCCCGTCGGTATTGTAGAAGACGTCCCCGTCAAGCTAGGTAAATTCTTTGTCCCCATTGATTTTGTCGTGCTTGACATTTCTGCAGATAGTCCGGTCCCGATCATACTCGGAAGACCGTTTCTTGCAACTTTCGGTTGCATGGTCGATAGCAAGAATGGAAGACTCGCTTTTGACATTGGAGAAGAGAAAGTGGAGTTCGTTCTTTCCACTCTAGTGAAGGAACCAATCTTCGATGAGGATATTTACGATATCCAAGATGAAGAAGGTTTATCTAGGGAAGAGGTAAGTGCGATTCTCTTTAACGATCCTTTTCAAAAAGTCATTACCATGAGTCTAACGGATGTAGGGGAAGAAGAAGAGTGCAAAGAGGAAATTGAAGCCTTAGAAGCACAAGAAGAGATGCATGAAGTGGAGTTTGAGAAACTCCACGATGAGGCTGAGAATGTTAGAATTCACGGTCATACTCTGTATTCCACGACCGTGGATTTTACAACCAAAATCGACCTCCATTCCAGGGGATTACACGGCCGTGGAACATATGGAGAGCCCGTAATTCTGACCGAGGAAGAGGGTGATCGGCATACCTCTTCAACTTCTCTTGATTCTTCTCCAACTCACTCAACACCCTTAGAAACTTCTAAGGAAACGTCGGAAGCTCCTCAAGGATCATTGGAAGCTCCGAAAGTGATGGAACTCAAACCACTTCCTACTCATCTAAGGTACGCTTTTCTTGGATCTAATTCTACCTTTCCGGTTATTGTTAGCTCCGAATTAAGCATAGATGAACATGAGCAGCTCATGATTGTCCTTAGGAAACATAGGAAAGCTATAGGCTATACTATTGAGGACTTAGTAGGAATTAAACCCTCCCTGCATGCATAAGATACTAATGGAGGAGGACTTTAGAACTTCAAGACAACCTCAAAGGCGGTTGAATCCGACCATGAAGGAGGTTGTCAAGAAGGAAATTCTTAAACTTCTTGACGCAGGTATCATCTATCCTATCTCCGATAGCAAGTGGGTGAGTCCAGTTCAAGTAGTTACGAAGAAGGGAGGAATGACGGTTATCACCAACAAGAACAACGAACTCATTCCTACCCGAACCGTGACTGGATGGCGGATGTGCATAGACTACCGCAAGCTCAACAACGCAACGCGGAAGGATCACTTTCCATTGCCATTCATCGATCAAATGCTTGAAAGGTTAGCACAACATTCACATTTTTGCTACCTTGACAATTATAGTGGTTTCTTTCAGATTCCGATACATCCGGATGATCAAGAGAAGACCACATTCACGTGCCCTTGGGGTATGTTCGCCTATAGGAGAATGCCGCTCGGGCTTTGCAACGCCCCAGCCACCTTCCAACGGTGCATGATGGCCATCTTCTCCGAATACGTAGAGGAAATCATGGAAGTCTTCATGGACGACTTCTCCGTATACGGTTCCTCTTTTAACGATTGCCTTTCTAACCTTTCTCTTGTTTTACAAAGATGTGAAGACACTAACCTAGTTCTTAATTGGGAGAAGTGTCAATTCATGGTTAAGGAAGGAATTGTATTAGGTCACTTAGTCTCTAGTAGAGGGATAGAGGTAGACAAGGCTAAGATAGAGACCATAGAGAAACTTCCTCCCCCAATTTCGGTGAAAGGGATAAGAAGTTTCCTAGGACATGCTGGATTTTATAGACGTTTCATTAAGGACTTTTCTAAGATATCAAAACCTCTCACTAATCTATTGATGAAGGATGCGGTTTTTGAGTTTTCGCAGGAATGTTTGGATGCATTTAACACCATTCGGCAAACTCTAATTTCAGCACCTATTATCCAACCTCCGGATTGGACTCTCCCCTTCGAGATTATGTGCGATGCTAGTGACGTAGCTATTGGAGCTGTTCTTGGACAACGAAAGGAAGGGAGAACCCATGCCATATACTATGCTAGCAAGACGCTAGATGAAACACAGCTCAACTACGCCACTACCGAGAAAGAGTTTTTAGCCATTGTCTATGCTATTGACAAGTTTCGCTCTTATCTTGTAGGTGCAAAGGTGATTGTCTACACGGATCATGCTGCGATCCGGTACCTCCTTGCAAAGAAAGATGCGAAGCCAAAGCTGATTAGATGGATTCTTCTCCTACAAGAATTCAATCTAGAGATCCGTGACAAGAAAGGCACGGAAAATTCTGTTGCGGATCATTTGAGTCGCCTAACACATCTAGAGGACGACCATTTACCCATCGATGACTCCTTTCCGGACGAACACTTACACATCATAGAGGAGTGCATCAACGTGATCTCCAAAGGTAACGAACCATGGTTTGCTGATTTCGTTAACTATTTGGTTTGCCAGGAGATACTGCCCGGACTATCCTACGCACAAAGGAAGAAGTTCTTTAAGGACGTCCGGGAATACTATTGGAACGAGCCTCTCCTCTTTAAGAGAGGTCCGGATGGCATCATTCGGCGATGTGTGCCGGAAGATGAGATGCAAATTGTCATCCGCCATTGTCATTCACTACCTTGTGGAGGACACGCTATTTCGAACAAGACTAGCGCAAAGGTATTGCAATCTGGATTCTATTGGCCTACTTTATTTAGAGATGTGCAATCCTTTGTTTCTTGCTGCGATTGTTGTCAAAGAACAGACAATATTTCTAGAAGAAACGAGATGCCCCTCAACAACATCCAAGAGGTGGAGATTTTCGACGTTTGGGGAGTCGATTTCATGGGACCATTCCCATCCTCTTGTGGAAACCAATACATACTATTGACGGTAGATTACGTTTCTAGATGGGTGGAAGCAATTGCCTCTCCCACAAATGATGTCATGGTGGTGGTTAAGTTCTTTAACAAGACCATCTTTCCGCGATTCGGGACACCAAGGACGATCATTAGTGATGGAGGTTCTCACTTCATAGCCCGTCGCTTTGAAGCTCTTCTAGCTAAGTATGGGGTTACTCACAAGATCGCCACCCCTTACCATCCACAAACGAGTGGACAAGTTGAGATCTCAAATAGGGAGATCAAAGGGATTCTAGAGAAGACGGTTTCAAGGACTAGAAAGGATTAGTCCTTGAAGCTAGATGATGCATTATGGGCGTACCGGACTGCGTACAAGACTCCCATAGGAATCACACCATACAACCTTGTGTATGGGAAGTCTTGTCACTTGCCGGTGGAGCTGGAGCACAAAGCATTTTGGGCTATCAAGTAGCTGAATTTCGGCATGAAGGAAGCGGGAGAGAAGCGTCTCCTAGACATCAATAAGCTGGATGAACTTTGCTTGAACGCCTATGAAAACGTCAAGATCTACAAAGAAAGAGCAAAGCGTTGGCATGATAAGCATATCATTCCAAAGGACTTCAAAGAAGGAGATCAAGTTCTTCTCTTCAATTCAAGACTTCGCCTCTTTCCAGGTAAGCTTAAATCCCGTTGGACCGGACCCTTTCTAATCAAGCGTATTTTCCCCCATGGTGCAGTTGAAGTATGGGGTGAAGCTAGCGGAAGTTGTAAGGTGAACGGCCAACGACTCAAGAAGTATACGCCGGAACTCCAAGCCGAAGAGTTTGCGCCTACCGCACTCGAATACGTGCGAGACTGGTCTAGCTACGGACCTTAAAGGGATTCTAGAGATTCGGGACACCAAGGACGATCATTAGTGATGGAGGTTCTCACTTCATAGCCCGTCGCTTTGAAGCTCTTCTAGCTAAGTATGGGGTTACTCACAAGATCGCCACCCCTTACCATCCACAAACGAGTGGACAAGTTGAGATCTCAAATAGGGAGATCAAAGGGATTCTAGAGAAGACGGTTTCAAGGACTAGAAAGGATTAGTCCTTGAAGCTAGATGATGCATTATGGGCGTACCGGACTGCGTACAAGACTCCCATAGGAACCACACCATACAACCTTCTGTATGGGAAGTCTTGTCACTTGCCGGTGGAGCTGGAGCACAAAGCATTTTGGGCTATCAAGTAGCTGAATTTCGGCATGAAGGAAGCGGGAGAGAAGCGTCTCCTAGACATCAATAAGCTGGATGAACTTTGCTTGAACGCCTATGAAAACGTCAAGATCTACAAGGAAAGAGCAAAGCGTTGGCATGATAAGCATATCATTCCAAAGGACTTCAAAGAAGGAGATCAAGTTCTTCTCTTCAATTCAAGACTTCGCCTCTTTCCAGGTAAGCTTAAATCCCGTTGGACCGGACCCTTTCTAATCAAGCGTATTTTCCCCCATGGTGCAGTTGAAGTATGGGGTGAAGCTAGCGGAAGTTTTAAGGTGAACGGCCAACGACTCAAGAAGTATACGCCGGAACTCCAAGCCGAAGAGTTTGCGCCTACCGCACTCGAATACGTGCGAGACTGGTCTAGCTACGGACCTTAAACAAAGCGCTTCTTGGGAGGCAACCCAAGGTATTACATTTTCGTTTTTGTTTTCGATTCATAGTTTAGCTTAGAATAGAAGTTTTTGCTTTATTTTGCCTCGATTTCTTCCGGTATGTTCGTGTTTTTGGTTGTAGGATCAATGGAAAAGGAAAAAGGGAGAATAATGTCGAAGAAAAGTGACGAAATTCGGACTTTGAAGCTTTACAGAAGGTTCCACGGTCTAAATTACGGTCGTCATAGCTACAGTGGCCGTAATTCTCAAAAGCCTTTGAAAAATCACCAAAACCACGGTTCCGTACACTTCCACGGCCGTGGAACACCCCGACAGACCGTGATTTTCAAAATTTTGCCTGCAACTATATAAGCCACATTCTTCACAAATTCATCCCAAAAATTTCCCCTTTCCACGACCTAGGTGCCGAAACCCCACGACCCCTCTCAAATCTTCGTTTTCTAATCGTTTTCAACGATTCTTCATCCTAAACTGCAGCAAATCCAACCACGAACAAGATCCAAGCGACAAACCGAGCGGAAATCCATCAACAAACGCGCATTTCGGGTTTTTCAATCCAAAAAAGAGGTTTATTCTTTCTTCTTGATTTTCGCCGATTTGGTTCGTTTTTGCTATAGATTTTTAGGAAGAACTGAAAGAGACTGGAAGGAATTAGACTAGGACTGCTTGTTGTGGTGATTGCTTGTGAATTTGCTGAGATTCGTGATATTCTGAGACGAATCACGGTCTCTGGGTAAACCACGGCCGTAATTCCTGAAGAACAGACCGTAATTTTTGGTGAAAAATGGATTTCGTAAGGAGAGTGTCGGGAAGGATAAAAGAGAAGAAGGGAGAGCAGAATAAGAAAAGGAAAGGCAATCCCTCCACCTCCTCATCCTCTAGGGCACCACCACCCTCATCTCCTTCACTACCATCTTCACCTTCACCTCCATCCTCACCCTAGAATCCCGACCATACATGAGAACCACCTTGCTGCTTTCGAGAAGATACAGAAAAGGGCAGTGATTGGCCCTAGATATTTGTTGTTGGAGGATCTATATCCTCTTAACATTGTTGATGACCTCACTTGGCTCTTGGATAGAGCCGGATTAGTTATCTTCTCGGCTATCCGAGAAGACGCCTATGAGGAGATCACCCTGGAGGTTGTGACGTCTTTCGAGCACAGCCACGTAGATAAGACCGTCTCCTTCCGTCTCATGGAACGAGACTATCATTTGAGCATCGTTGAGTTTGGGACTATTTTTGGGTTTCATGAGACCTTCAATGGTCGATTCCCGAGTGGTGTTTACCCTAAGGATTTTTGGAAGGAAATTGCAATGATTTACGCCGACGAGGACCGTTGGCAACCCGCCGATACCAAGGCTAGATTGATGTACCATCTAGCCTTGAAGATAGTTCACCGCGTTCTTTCGGAGTGTCTCTTTCCTAGGACGGAGACGCCCCAAAAGATCAAGACGGATGAGCTATTCTTGCTCTATTGCATGCTTTATGGACGCCGTGCAGATTTTGCTACTCTCTTGGCTGCTACGATGAGCAAGCTCAAGAATAAGGCGAAGGGGAACATTGGATATGGTGGGATAGTTACCCACATTGCTAGGAGTTTAGGTGTGGATTTTTCTGCTTGCACCCGCATACCGGCCGTTCCTTTAGGGCTACATGCATTCATGGTTAGGGGTCTCATTTTCCCCACACATGGAGGTCCGCCTTATGCGGGCATGCCTTGGGAGAGTAGGACAGGCAGGGGTATAGAGTGGCTGCCGGAGTACTCCATTGTGGCGGGACGCCTTAATTGGAAGGAGACGTTCGCTGCGATACATGCGAACAGGTTAGTAGCTCCCCCTTACGTCCCACCACCGGTTGTGGAGGAGGAGGACATGGGAGACCAGTTCGAGAGTGGAGGAGGAGCGGAGCAAGAGTTTGGCACGTTTCCGGACCAGCCGGAGGCGGCCCCAGATGTACCTAGACGCTCTCCACGTCCAGCTAGAGCATCAAGCTCGTCATCTTGCTGCACTAGCGTGAGTGAGAGGCCCACGTGGATGACCACACCTCCCACATGGTATGCCGCCCCACCTCCTTGGTCCACGGAGCAGCCAGCAACACCACCACCAGCACCAGCACCATCCGACGCCCCCGCATGGTACAGTCACGCCCCGGGATGGTACGAGCAGATGCCGGATTGGGCTACCGGACTTTCAGAGAGAGTTGGAGCGTTGGAGATCCGGGCCGACACTAGAGACGGACGCCTCGACGACCTTGACCACATGATGAGGGACGTCTACCGCCAGCAGTTTGGGCGGCCCTACGACTCCAGTTTCTCCCCATTCCCACCTCCGCCGGCGCCGCAGTGATTCCATGCATGACCGTTCGTTTTAGACATTCCCGCCGCCACTTTGTGAGTTTCCTTCTTTTCTTTCTTTCTTTTGAATATTAGGGACAATGTTCGTCCTAAGTATGGGGTGGGATGTACTAAAAAGTTTGTAATAACTCTACTTACTATGTTCGCTTTCATTTGAGACTATCGTTGCATGTTCATTATGTGTTGCACGTTTCCTTATTGCATTGCATGAAAAAGAACTTAAAAAACCCATAAAAATTGAAAATTTTTGAAAATTTTGTACTTCTAATGAATTGTGATGATTTCCATGATAATCACTACTTGTGAATTGAGTTTGATGACAATTGCATGCTTAAAAGGATTGTAGATTGAAAAGAATTTACATGAATGAATTTTACCTCTTTTGCAAGTTTTATAATGTGAAAATGTTACCTAAATCATGCTAGGAAATTGAAGTTGAAATCACGTTATAAGTTCCTATACTTCTTATTGAAATGATTAAGGCTATTCGATACTTTCTTTCTTCTTTCTTTGATCATCTAGCTCCTCATTGAAATATTAGCCCCCTTTACCTATCCGGGAATTTGGAGAAGTGAATGAGAAAAAGGCATGTTTGATGTGGGAGGACCATGAGAGCAATTATTTGCAATCAAATGAATAGAATGAAATTATAGGTTTGGGGAAGTCAATCATGACGATGAGTAACTCGGCACCATTCACATAGCCGGGTGTTTGTGTCTTGCCAAAGTCGGATTGAGCGATATTCCTAACGGATTATGGTATGTGCGCTAAGGGTTTAAGGCATCTCTTGAAAAATTGAGAAACGCCAATCTCCTAGGCTTCGGTTTTTGTGCACCACTGTCCATAACTCCAAAAGTAAAGTCGAAAAATGAAAAGAAGAGAGCAAAGCCCTAAGTTGAAGTGTTGCGGGAACCGCATAAGAAGAAGAAGGTAGTTGTCCACTTTTCCGGATTTATGCACCACTTCCCCTTAAAGTTTTCCCTTCCTTTCCGTATTCTAGACCTTTTCTTTGAAAGTCCTTAAGATCAAAAGAATGTTATATGACTTGGTGATCTAAATTGAAGTTTCTTGTGATTGATTTTGATAATGTTTGAAGGTTATAATGCTTGTTTTGAG
>BSUD01000133.1:6107-53031 GCA_033239045.1 Fagopyrum esculentum
GGATGGTTACCCACATTGCTACGCAACTCGTGATTGATTAATCCGCATGCACTAGGATAGCGGTGAGACCTTTGGGTCTCCATAGCCTTATGATTAGGGGTATTATCTTTCCTAGACACCGAGGTCCACCTACCGCTGGTATGCCATGGGAGGATAGAGGAGGTAGGGGCATTGCTTGGATTCCCGAGTATTCCATTATGGCCGGACGCCATAATTGGAAGGATACATTCGTTGTTATGCATGCGAATAGGCTAGCACCACCTCCATACGTTCCGGATGAGCCTCCAGCTGCGGGTGTTGAGGAGGAGATGGGAGGACGAGAGGACTATGAGGAAGGAGGAGGTGATGAGCAGGACTTTGGCACCTTTCCGGATCAGCCGGACATCTTCCCGGATTTACCTAGATAGTCTCCCCGCCCTTCTAGACATTCCGGTGCTTCTTCCTCTCGCCGTGCTAGTGTGAGCGAGAGGCCGACTTGGATGGACACTCCTCCAGCTTGGTACGGAGCGTAGCCGGAGTGGAAGCGAGATCCACCCCCTTGGTATGCACAGCCACCAGCAGCACCAGCTCCACAGGATGCACCAGCTTGGTATGGCCAGCCGCCGGCATGGTACGAGCAGTTACTGACGTGGGCAACGATCTATCTAGGAGAGTAGGTGACTTGGAGATCCATCGGGACCAGCAGGAGATGCGTAGACTGGAGCATGACGAGATGATGAGTGATATATACTGCCAGCAGTTTGGGAGGTACTATAGCCATGACTTCCACCCGTTTTCACCACCGCCGCCTCCGCAGTGACGAGTTTTACTACCGCCAGTTTCAGCCGCTCCACCGCCGTCTAGTGAGTTCATTTTTCTTTTCTTTTTTTTTCTTTATTTCTTTTTGAACATTGAGGACAATGTTTGTCCTAAGTATGGGGTGGGGTGTGACTATATGTTGTAATAACTCTACTACTTTGCTTGTTTCGTTATCCATGACACTTTTGCATTTTTCATTCCATAGTCACACGTTTCATTATTGCATTGTATGCAAAAGGCTTTGAAAAACCCATAAAATTTGAAATTTTTTGAAAAGTTTTGTGCTTCTAAGACTTGAGATGATTCCTATTATAGTTCTTACTTGCGGAATGAGTTTTTTGATGGCAATTGTATGTTTAAACGGAATTATGAATTGAAAAGAAAGTGAATGAGTTGTTTATCCTTTCTTGCAAGTTTCATAATATGAGAGTTTTATCTAAATCATATTGAGAAATTGAGGTTAAAATCGCATGATGAGTTCTTATACTTCTTTATGAAATGATTAAGGCAATTCGAATTTTCTTACTTCTTTCTTTGATCATTTAGCCCCTCAATGAAATAATAACCTCCCATACCTATCCGGGAATCTGGAGGAGTTGATATTTGGCATGTTTGATGTGGGAGGGCCATGAAAGCAAAATTTTGCATTCAAAGAATAGAAAACTTCTAGGTTTGGGGAAGTCAATCATGACGATGAGTAACTCGGCACCATTCACATAGCCGGGTGTTTGTGTCTTGCAAAAGTCGAATTGAGCGATATTCCTAACGGATTATGGTACGTGCATCAAGGGTTTGAGGCATCTCGAATTTGAGAAACGCCAATCTTCTAGGCTTCGGTTTTTGTGCACCGCTGTCCATATTTCCAAAAGTAAAGTCGAAAAATAAAGAAAAGAGCAAAGCTCTAAGTTGATGTTGTTGCAAAATCAAAAGAAAAAGTAAAAGAGTTGGGTTATTCCTTTTCCCGGATTCATGCACCACATCCCTTATAAGTTTCCCTCCTTTTCGCACTCTAGACCTTATTTGGAAGTCCTTAAGATCAAAAGAGTGTTATTTGACTTAGTGATCTAATTTGAAGTTTCTTATTCTTGATTTTAACAACACTTGAAGGTTATCATGTTTGTCTTGATGTTTGAGCAGCTTGTGAAGTTTCTTTCCTCTACATTATTTGGTTTATGTATGTGAGCGTTTTCAAGGATGAATGAAGCAAGGTTTGAGGATGATCTATTGACTAGAAGCACATTCACCTAAAAAGATGTTTTGTTTTGAGTTTGCATGCATATTTCATCCTAACTATGTTCTAAGCTTTTGAAACCTTGCTTGGGGACAAGCAAGTGACAAGTATGGGGTATTTTGTTAGCATGAAATATTGCGATATATTAGGCATGTATTTTGATTGTTTTTCACTCAATATTGTGTTCATGGATAAGGTATAGAAGCAATTGTTAGCTTGTTCATCTATATTTTCGATATGGAGGTCTACACTAGCTTTGTGTTGATTATAGGTGAATGAGAGCTAGAATCGGATCGTTCGATGGAAAACAAGGAGCAATTGATCATATTAGAAGATGAGGAGACACATTGAGAAGCTAAGGAAGGAGCAAGGATGAAGAATGGCACGAAACAATGTCAACAAAAAGGGACTAGGCACTTCCACACCCCATTTCCACGGCCGTAGAACCACCATTATGAACGTGGACTTGATCCTTGAGCAATCCAGTAAGTTACACGATATAAATTACGGTTGTGGAAGGCTAAAGACACCGTAATTATTTCCACGCCCTATTTCCACGGTCGTGGAACTCTATAAGACCGTGATTTGGGCAATCTTTTGGCGAATCATTAATTGCCACGTCATCTACGTATTGGGCCTTGAAGATATCTTTTTCTCACGTTATAAAAAGGCTGAAAAAGAGAGATTTGGGGATAGGCTCTTACCTTCGCTTGGATGCTGCTTGGACGATCGCTTAAGGTTTGCGAAAGCATAGTGGATTTGAAGATTTGGAGTTGCTTGTGGCGGAAGTTACGCCCTTTTTTTGATTTGATATAGAAGACGGATTAACATCTTGTTCTTCGTTATTATCTAAGATTGTTGTTGATTTGTGTTATATTCCGAATCTATTATACATTACTTTGGTGTTTTGGATTTTGAGATCGGTTTTGAGTTTTATTGGAGTTTTCGAAGGTTTTCATCTTTCATTCTTCGTAACTTGAATTTGGATATTGATAGCATGAATTATTGTCTATATTTTGTGGCCTATTTAGACGTTTTATCTTCAATAATCTGCATGTTTGAATGTATATTATGTGATTGTATTGTCGTTTCATCAACCTTTGCGGGAATCGAGGTCTACACCAAGTTTCGTTGTAATCGTAGGTAAAATGGCACGTTTTGCAACAAAAAGGAGCAAAAGGAGCTAAGGAGTCATTGGAGCTACATTCAGGAGCTTAAGGAAGAATCCAGAAATCATGGAATTGGATTATAGATTCACTTTGGACCAGATTTGAGAGATTTCACATTCACTTGTGATTCAACTCGGTTGACTACAAAGTCACCTCGACCGAGGTTATCCAGAGGAGCCAACTCGACCGAGGCGAACACCTAGGACGCAGCAAGGATATTTAGCCCATATATTTTTACCTATTTTTATGGGAAGAGATCTTTTATTCTTGGCTGAGATCTTTTATTTTAGGAAGGAGGATCTTATCTTTTTAGGCTGGATTTCTAGAAGGAAGAAGATAATTTAGCCCATATATTTTACCTTTTTTTATGGGAAGAGATCTTTCTAAGATATCTTATCTTTGGAGAGTAATTTTCTTATAAAAAGGGTTGGATTTTCCACAAATCGGGATCATGCTATACCACCGATCATCCCGCTTACAACCGTTTTACCACACTACCGCTGGGAGATTTGAAGAACCTTTTTGAAGGTTGAAGGAAGATTGAAGGAAGAAAGTTGGTAGCTTTTTATAGCTTTGTGAAGGGTTTTGTAAGATTCCCTTAGATTCCCTTCATTGTTGTTTGTCTTATTGGATTTTGATCCAAGGAACGCTTGTTGATTGATAATTGATTAAGTTATTGAAGCTTTTCTCTTAAGGTTTTCTTCTTCAATTATTCTCTTTCTTCCCTTACATTTGATTATTACTTTCATGATGATGAGTGGCTAATTTCTTTGTGTGATTCTAGGGTGATTGGCAGAAGGTTGTGGGAAAAACAATGATAGAATAATCTTAATCATAGTAGGATCCTGAAAGCTCGAGTCTTTATCCTTAACCCTAAAGCATCTCGCTCAGTCGATGAACATCTCGGCCGGGGTGGAATTCTTCTGACCGAGGTGACTTATCTGATCCAAAACTGAGAGTTAAGTGTTAGAGTTTGCCAAATCCTATTCTTATTACATCTTTCCTCGTTCAACGCAAGCCTAGGATGAGACTTACCCGGTGATTCGTGATAACACGATTTATGATCTAGATTTAGACACTCATTTAGATAGATTTCCCGCTCATTCATGCATGGTTTAGCATTAGTTCACGTCGTTTGCACTCAAATCACGTATTTTGTCGAGATAGACGTCTACTCGGACTTTTGCTTGCTTTGTAGGTATTTTGGGAGATTTAAGAGCCTAATCGATACATCCGAGGATCATTCCTCGAGATGACACACTTCCGGACTCATTGGAATGCAAGCTAATGGCTAAGGAGGACTCATGGAACCTTGCCAACACAAGCCATGCACCAAATCATGACTTAACGAGCCTAGAAGAAGATTCTGGACCAAACCACGGTCTAGACCCTTTCCACGGCCGTGGACTTGCCCGTGATTCTTGCCAGGACCACATCGACAGCTGGCCACGATCTCTTCCATTGCTCTTGCATCCTAGTGGGTATTTAAAGGATTTTGCAGGCTGTAATTGGGGATGCTTCTCCTTTCTTTTGACCTATCTTCTTCCCCAAAACACTTCTCCATTGTTGCCTCTCTTCCAAGCACCCATTAGGGGTGTTCTTGGAAGAGATTAGTGTAGATTCTCGTTTTAGAGTGAGATTAGAGTGATTTTGAGAGAGGAGTTCATTGTTGACAACTCGGATTAGCTCTTGGAGCCTTGTAAGGATTTGGTAATTTCTATTCTATGTCTTTAATGTCTTTTCTTTGGATTGTTCTTCATCATTTGACCATGACTTACAAGCATGCCTTATTTGTGGAGATTGATCTTGAAATGAATGTTGTTGGCTAGATAGATTGCGATTCTAGGGTAAGGAAAGAAAGGTTATGGCTAGAACTATGATAGAGTGGACTTAGTTTTGCCTTTGGATGACTTGATTTCTTGGACGAAGTCTCTGTTGAAGTCCACGGGTTGTTCATGCCATTCCACGGCCGTGGAAGTGGTGGAACAAACCGTGATTTACATGGTTCAATGGATCTAAGTTCTAGATTGTTATAATGTTGAAATCCTAGTGTTTGTTGAGCTAATTCTATCCTAGGGTGACCTAGTGTTAGCAACTAAGTGTTTAGAAGAGACTTACCCGGTGATTCTTACTCTTAGATTCGAAAGATGACAAACCCTAGGTAGTGGTGAGCCTCACAAGCCGCCATTGGACTAAGTGTGCTAGGATAGTTGTTTAGGACTTCCCTTTCCGAGACTTACCCGGTAAGGATAGGTTAGACCCCTAGGTAACAATCCGGTTTGTGTAGAATTCCTATCCTTAGGTTCTTAGAGACTTACCCGGTGATGAGACCTTAGGAATGGACTAGTGGATCATGAGACCTACCCGGTAATTGATCCCAATCTAGAAACGCTTAATCCCAACATATCATAGTTAATCCAAGAAATGAATAGAAAGCTTGAGTCTATGCCATAACCGGGACTTCCAAACTCTAGAATCCGCTTTGTTACTTACATTCTCCTATCTTTTGTGTTAGTGTGTGTTTTTGTTGCTTGATTGTGTTCACATACTTGTGATCTTTGTTTGATCACCCAAAACCCTCCAAAAACATTGTGTTTTCTATTTTCTTTATTTCCCATCTTATCTTAGTCTAGATTTACACTATCTTCGATCATTGAATGACTTAGTTTCACCTCAGTCCTTGTGTTCGACCTCGGAATACTTTCCTTTCTACAAAACGACCCGTACACTGCGGGTTTCGCTAGGTAGTTTAGGATTTAGATCGAGTTTATAAATGTAAAGCTTTTTGTGCTATTTTCTAGCGTAACAATTCGTTTGTTTTGTTTACCCAAGATCATAAGTGTAGGTAATAAAGGTTTATCCTTTATTGGGGTTTGAGTGTGCCTTCATCCCATCTTTGTGAGTTAGCCTGAGACTTACCCGGTAAAGGTTGATTCTATTCCCTTAGGTGGTGTGTTGGTTTGAGGTTATAGTTCTTTTCCCTTAATTCCTTGAGACTTACCCGGTAATAGGAGTTACGGTTTGGGATTAGTGTGTAGTGAGACTTACCCGGTGATCTATTCCACTTTAGAAACACCTTCCCTTTGCAAAAACCTCAGCTTTGTCCGCTTATCTTTAGATCTTGAGTTGGAACCACAACTAGATGCTTTAATCCCTAGAATTGCATATTTCCTTAATTGACTTTTTATCATCTTTGATTGTTTTAATCGCTTGTGTGGTTAGTAGTTGCATTGCAAACCTATACCTGTTTTGTTTCACTAAGTCCATGTGATCGAGCCCTGTAATTTCTTGCTTTTTACTACGATTGACCCGTACACTGCGGGTTTGCATCCTTGTTTTAAGCTTACATCTAGGGTTATAAATTTAAAGCTTGTACACACCGTTTGGAGCGAACAAGTTTTTGGCGTTGTTTCCGGGGATCGAATTGTTCAAAATAGACTTAGTTTTGTCCCTCGGCAGCGCCTGAACAAGTTTTTGGTCTAGACCGAGCCGGTTGCGGTTTGCTTTCGGGGCACTTTCCCCCTGTTTCTACTAACCACTCTACTTGAGTGACTTTCGCAAGTTCTTTTTCTTAGGTTTATGCGAAGAACCCGCGCTGGGAAGGAAATCGTTCCTTACGATCCCGAACCAGAAAAGACATACAAAAGACGCTTGAGAGAAGCAAAGATGGCCGACCAATACAATCGCGATCTTGAGGCCGAATTGAAGGAGGCGTTAGAACAGCTACGCCTCAGCAAGGAAGAACTGAGACTGGAGAGGGAAGAAACTCGCGCAAGGACTGAAGCGATCGAAGCAAATATGGCAGCTTTACGAGACCAGTATCTACCTCGACCGAACCCAAATCCTCGACCGAGGCAAGACCCCGCTCCAGACCCTCGACCGAGACAGAATCCAGTACCTGTCGCCCCGGCCGAGATACTTCCACCTTAGATGCCAGTCTGAGATATTCTTTTTGCAGGTATCCCACAAACCCTAGGACAGAGGATGGACCCCAATCAACAACTGAGGCGTCCAGGAGTCGACCTAGGTGATCCAGCGGACCATGATTATGAACTTCGACCGCAAGTTCTTTCCATGATTCGCCAATGCTAGTTTGGAGGGCTAGAGAGGGAATCTTTGCATCAACATCTACAAAACTATGAGATCTTGATGGAGACCTTGAGACCTTCAAGGCTGGTAAACAACAATTACGAGCTAAGGCCTTTCTACTTTTCTTTGAAAGATAGAGCTCTTACTTGGTATCAATCTCTTCCTCCAGGAAAAATCAGTACTTGGGAGGAGATGACTACAGAATTCTTGACTAAATTCTTTCCCCCCTCTAAAACCGCTGAAATGAGAGGGAAGATTAATGCATTCATCATGAAGGACAAGGAGAGCTTGTCCAAGTCATGGGAGAGATTTAAAGATATTCTTCTGGATTGCCCACATCATGGGATTCCAAAGATAGAGTTGTTGGAGATATACTTCAAGGGACTGGACGGAAGCACCCAGTTCAACCTTCAACTACTATCTGCCGACACGTTCATGGACATGCCGATTGACGAAGCTTGGGAGTTCATAGAGAAGCAAGCTTTGCACATGGAGAAATACTCCCACCAAGGAACTGATTGTTTTCTCCGCTATTCGAGCGGATGCTTATGAGGAGATTACGAGGGAGTTTGTTACTTCCTCCGAGCACAATGTCGTCGATAGGACGGTGTCTTTTAGATTGATGGAAACGGATTATGAGTTCTCGATCCTGCAGTTTGGAGCCTTCTTTGGGTTCCATGAGACCTTTAATGGTCGTTTCCCTACCGGTGTATACGCTAAGGACTTTTGGAGAGAGATCGCAATGGTCAATGCTAGTGAGGATCGTTGGCAACCGGCCGACACCAAGGCTAAGCTCATCTACCACTTAGCCTTGAAGATAGCTCATAGGGTCCTTTCCGAGTGCCTATTCCCTAGGACCAAGACCCCACAAAAGATAAAGACCGATGAGCTATTCCTTCTCTATTGCATGCTCCACGGTAGACCTGCTGATTGTGCTACCCTCTTAGCCTCCACCATGAGTAAACTGAAAAACAAGAGGGCCGGGAACATTGGGTATGGTGGGATGGTTACCCACATTGCTACGCAACTCGTGATTGATTAATCCGCATGCACTAGGATAGCGGTGAGACCTTTGGGTCTCCATAGCCTTATGATTAGGGGTATTATCTTTCCTAGACACCGAGGTCCACCTACCGCTGGTATGCCATGGGAGGATAGAGGAGGTAGGGGCATTGCTTGGATTCCCGAGTATTCCATTATGGCCGGACGCCATAATTGGAAGGATACATTCGTTGTTATGCATGCGAATAGGCTAGCACCACCTCCATACGTTCCGGATGAGCCTCCAGCTGCGGGTGTTGAGGAGGAGATGGGAGGACGAGAGGACTATGAGGAAGGAGGAGGTGATGAGCAGGACTTTGGCACCTTTCCGGATCAGCCGGACATCTTCCCGGATTTACCTAGATAGTCTCCCCGCCCTTCTAGACATTCCGGTGCTTCTTCCTCTCGCCGTGCTAGTGTGAGCGAGAGGCCGACTTGGATGGACACTCCTCCAGCTTGGTACGGAGCGTAGCCGGAGTGGAAGGGAGATCCACCCCCTTGGTATGCACAGCCACCAGCAGCACCAGCTCCACAGGATGCACCAGCTTGGTATGGCCAGCCGCCGGCATGGTACGAGCAGTTACTGACGTGGGCAACGATCTATCTAGGAGAGTAGGTGACTTGGAGATCCATCGGGACCAGCAGGAGATGCGTAGACTGGAGCATGACGAGATGATGAGTGATATATATTGCCAGCAGTTTGGGAGGTACTATAGCCATGACTTCCACCCGTTTTCACCACCGCCGCCTCCGCAGTGACGAGTTTTACTACCGCCAGTTTCAGCCGCTCCACCGCCGTCTAGTGAGTTCATTTTTCTTTTCTTTTTTTTTCTTTATTTCTTTTTGAACATTGAGGACAATGTTTGTCCTAAGTATGGGGTGGGGTGTGACTATATGTTGTAATAACTCTACTACTTTGCTTGTTTCGTTATCCATGACACTTTTGCATTTTTCATTCCATAGTCACACGTTTCATTATTGCATTGTATGCAAAAGGCTTTGAAAAACCCATAAAATTTGAAATTTTTTGAAAATTTTTGTGCTTCTAAGACTTGAGATGATTCCTATTATAGTTCTTACTTGCGGAATGAGTTTTTTGATGGCAATTGTATGTTTAAACGGAATTATGAATTGAAAAGAAAGTGAATGAGTTGTTTATCCTTTCTTGCAAGTTTCATAATATGAGAGTTTTATCTAAATCATATTGAGAAATTGAGGTTAAAATCGCATGATGAGTTCTTATACTTCTTTATGAAATGATTAAGGCAATTCGAATTTTCTTACTTCTTTCTTTGATCATTTAGCCCCTCAATGAAATAATAACCTCCCATACCTATCCGGGAATCTAGAGGAGTTGATATTTGGCATGTTTGATGTGGGAGGGCCATGAAAGCAAAATTTTGCATTCAAAGAATAGAAAACTTCTAGGTTTGGGGAAGTCAATCATGACGATGAGTAACTCGGCACCATTCACATAGCCGGGTGTTTGTGTCTTGCAAAAGTCGAATTGAGCGATATTCCTAACGGATTATGGTACGTGCATCAAGGGTTTGAGGCATCTCGAATTTGAGAAACGCCAATCTTCTAGGCTTCGGTTTTTGTGCACCGCTGTCCATATTTCCAAAAGTAAAGTCGAAAAATAAAGAAAAGAGCAAAGCTCTAAGTTGATGTTGTTGCAAAATCAAAAGAAAAAGTAAAAGAGTTGGGTTATTCCTTTTCCCGGATTCATGCACCACATCCCTTATAAGTTTCCCTCCTTTTCGCACTCTAGACCTTATTTGGAAGTCCTTAAGATCAAAAGAGTGTTATTTGACTTAGTGATCTAATTTGAAGTTTCTTATTCTTGATTTTAACAACACTTGAAGGTTATCATGTTTGTCTTGATGTTTGAGCAGCTTGTGAAGTTTCTTTCCTCTACATTATTTGGTTTATGTATGTGAGCGTTTTCAAGGATGAATGAAGCAAGGTTTGAGGATGATCTATTGACTAGAAGCACATTCACCTAAAAAGATGTTTTGTTTTGAGTTTGCATGCATATTTCATCCTAACTATGTTCTAAGCTTTTGAAACCTTGCTTGGGGACAAGCAAGTGACAAGTATGGGGTATTTTGTTAGCATGAAATATTGCGATATATTAGGCATGTATTTTGATTGTTTTTCACTCAATATTGTGTTCATGGATAAGGTATAGAAGCAATTGTTAGCTTGTTCATCTATATTTTCGATATGGAGGTCTACACTAGCTTTGTGTTGATTATAGGTGAATGAGAGCTAGAATCGGATCGTTCGATGGAAAACAAGGAGCAATTGATCATATTAGAAGATGAGGAGACACATTGAGAAGCTAAGGAAGGAGCAAGGATGAAGAATGGCACGAAACAATGTCAACAAAAAGGGACTAGGCACTTCCACACCCCATTTCCACGGCCGTAGAACCACCATTATGAACGTGGACTTGATCCTTGAGCAATCCAGTAAGTTACACGATATAAATTACGGTTGTGGAAGGCTAAAGACACCGTAATTATTTCCACGCCCTATTTCCACGGTCGTGGAACTCTATAAGACCGTGATTTGGGCAATCTTTTGGCGAATCATTAATTGCCACGTCATCTACGTATTGGGCCTTGAAGATATCTTTTTCTCACGTTATAAAAAGGCTGAAAAAGAGAGATTTGGGGATAGGCTCTTACCTTCGCTTGGATGCTGCTTGGACGATCGCTTAAGGTTTGCGAAAGCATAGTGGATTTGAAGATTTGGAGTTGCTTGTGGCGGAAGTTACGCCCTTTTTTTGATTTGATATAGAAGACGGATTAACATCTTGTTCTTCGTTATTATCTAAGATTGTTGTTGATTTGTGTTATATTCCGAATCTATTATACATTACTTTGGTGTTTTGGATTTTGAGATCGGTTTTGAGTTTTATTGGAGTTTTCGAAGGTTTTCATCTTTCATTCTTCGTAACTTGAATTTGGATATTGATAGCATGAATTATTGTCTATATTTTGTGGCCTGTTTAGACGTTTTATCTTCAATAATCTGCATGTTTGAATGTATATTATGTGATTGTATTGTCGTTTCATCAACCTTTGCGGGAATCGAGGTCTACACCAAGTTTCGTTGTAATCGTAGGTAAAATGGCACGTTTTGCAACAAAAAGGAGCAAAAGGAGCTAAGGAGTCATTGGAGCTACATTCAGGAGCTTAAGGAAGAATCCAGAAATCATGGAATTGGATTATAGATTCACTTTGGACCAGATTTGAGAGATTTCACATTCACTTGTGATTCAACTCGGTTGACTACAAAGTCACCTCGACCGAGGTTATCCAGAGGAGCCAACTCGACCGAGGCGAACACCTAGGACGCAGCAAGGATATTTAGCCCATATATTTTTACCTATTTTTATGGGAAGAGATCTTTTATTCTTGGCTGAGATCTTTTATTTTAGGAAGGAGGATCTTATCTTTTTAGGCTGGATTTCTAGAAGGAAGAAGATAATTTAGCCCATATATTTTACCTTTTTTTATGGGAAGAGATCTTTCTAAGATATCTTATCTTTGGAGAGTAATTTTCTTATAAAAAGGGTTGGATTTTCCACAAATCGGGATCATGCTATACCACCGATCATCCCGCTTACAACCGTTTTACCACACTACCGCTGGGAGATTTGAAGAACCTTTTTGAAGGTTGAAGGAAGATTGAAGGAAGAAAGTTGGTAGCTTTTTATAGCTTTGTGAAGGGTTTTGTAAGATTCCCTTAGATTCCCTTCATTGTTGTTTGTCTTATTGGATTTTGATCCAAGGAACGCTTGTTGATTGATAATTGATTAAGTTATTGAAGCTTTTCTCTTAAGGTTTTCTTCTTCAATTATTCTCTTTCTTCCCTTACATTTGATTATTACTTTCATGATGATGAGTGGCTAATTTCTTTGTGTGATTCTAGGGTGATTGGCAGAAGGTTGTGGGAAAAACAATGATAGAATAATCTTAATCATAGTAGGATCCTGAAAGCTCGAGTCTTTATCCTTAACCCTAAAGCATCTCGCTCAGTCGATGAACATCTCGGCCGGGGTGGAATTCTTCTGACCGAGGTGACTTATCTGATCCAAAACTGAGAGTTAAGTGTTAGAGTTTGCCAAATCCTATTCTTATTACATCTTTCCTCGTTCAACGCAAGCCTAGGATGAGACTTACCCGGTGATTCGTGATAACACGATTTATGATCTAGATTTAGACACTCATTTAGATAGATTTCCCGCTCATTCATGCATGGTTTAGCATTAGTTCACGTCGTTTGCACTCAAATCACGTATTTTGTCGAGATAGACGTCTACTCGGACTTTTGCTTGCTTTGTAGGTATTTTGGGAGATTTAAGAGCCTAATCGATACATCCGAGGATCATTCCTCGAGATGACACACTTCCGGACTCATTGGAATGCAAGCTAATGGCTAAGGAGGACTCATGGAACCTTGCCAACACAAGCCATGCACCAAATCATGACTTAACGAGCCTAGAAGAAGATTCTGGACCAAACCACGGTCTAGACCCTTTCCACGGCCGTGGACTTGCCCGTGATTCTTGCCAGGACCACGTCGACAGCTGGCCACGATCTCTTCCATTGCTCTTGCATCCTAGTGGGTATTTAAAGGATTTTGCAGGCTGTAATTGGGGATGCTTCTCCTTTCTTTTGACCTATCTTCTTCCCCAAAACACTTCTCCATTGTTGCCTCTCTTCCAAGCACCCATTAGGGGTGTTCTTGGAAGAGATTAGTGTAGATTCTCGTTTTAGAGTGAGATTAGAGTGATTTTGAGAGAGGAGTTCATTGTTGACAACTCGGATTAGCTCTTGGAGCCTTGTAAGGATTTGGTAATTTCTATTCTATGTCTTTAATGTCTTTTCTTTGGATTGTTCTTCATCATTTGACCATGACTTACAAGCATGCCTTATTTGTGGAGATTGATCTTGAAATGAATGTTGTTGGCTAGATAGATTGCGATTCTAGGGTAAGGAAAGAAAGGTTATGGCTAGAACTATGATAGAGTGGACTTAGTTTTGCCTTTGGATGACTTGATTTCTTGGACGAAGTCTCTGTTGAAGTCCACGGGTTGTTCATGCCATTCCACGGCCGTGGAAGTGGTGGAACAAACCGTGATTTACATGGTTCAATGGATCTAAGTTCTAGATTGTTATAATGTTGAAATCCTAGTGTTTGTTGAGCTAATTCTATCCTAGGGTGACCTAGTGTTAGCAACTAAGTGTTTAGAAGAGACTTACCCGGTGATTCTTACTCTTAGATTCGAAAGATGACAAACCCTAGGTAGTGGTGAGCCTCACAAGCCGCCATTGGACTAAGTGTGCTAGGATAGTTGTTTAGGACTTCCCTTTCCGAGACTTACCCGGTAAGGATAGGTTAGACCCCTAGGTAACAATCCGGTTTGTGTAGAATTCCTATCCTTAGGTTCTTAGAGACTTACCCGGTGATGAGACCTTAGGAATGGACTAGTGGATCATGAGACCTACCCGGTAATTGATCCCAATCTAGAAACGCTTAATCCCAACATATCATAGTTAATCCAAGAAATGAATAGAAAGCTTGAGTCTATGCCATAACCGGGACTTCCAAACTCTAGAATCCGCTTTGTTACTTACATTCTCCTATCTTTTGTGTTAGTGTGTGTTTTTGTTGCTTGATTGTGTTCACATACTTGTGATCTTTGTTTGATCACCCAAAACCCTCCAAAAACATTGTGTTTTCTATTTTCTTTATTTCCCATCTTATCTTAGTCTAGATTTACACTATCTTCGATCATTGAATGACTTAGTTTCACCTCAGTCCTTGTGTTCGACCTCGGAATACTTTCCTTTCTACAAAACGACCCGTACACTGCGGGTTTCGCTAGGTAGTTTAGGATTTAGATCGAGTTTATAAATGTAAAGCTTTTTGTGCTATTTTCTAGCGTAACAATTCGTTTGTTTTGTTTACCCAAGATCATAAGTGTAGGTAATAAAGGTTTATCCTTTATTGGGGTTTGAGTGTGCCTTCATCCCATCTTTGTGAGTTAGCCTGAGACTTACCCGGTAAAGGTTGATTCTATTCCCTTAGGTGGTGTGTTGGTTTGAGGTTATAGTTCTTTTCCCTTAATTCCTTGAGACTTACCCGGTAATAGGAGTTACGGTTTGGGATTAGTGTGTAGTGAGACTTACCCGGTGATCTATTCCACTTTAGAAACACCTTCCCTTTGCAAAAACCTCAGCTTTGTCCGCTTATCTTTAGATCTTGAGTTGGAACCACAACTAGATGCTTTAATCCCTAGAATTGCATATTTCCTTAATTGACTTTTTATCATCTTTGATTGTTTTAATCGCTTGTGTGGTTAGTAGTTGCATTGCAAACCTATACCTGTTTTGTTTCACTAAGTCCATGTGATCGAGCCCTGTAATTTGTTGCTTTTTACTACGATTGACCCGTACACTGCGGGTTTGCATCCTTGTTTTAAGCTTACATCTAGGGTTATAAATTTAAAGCTTGTACACACCGTTTGGAGCGAACAAGTTTTTGGCGTTGTTTCCTGTTCGCTCCAAACGGTGTGTGCAAGCTTTAAATTTATAACCCTAGACTTAAGCTTAAAACAAGGATGCGAACCCGCAGTGTACGGGTCAATCGTAGTAAAAGCAAGAAAATTCCAGGGGTCGATCACAGGGACTTAGTGAAACAAAGTCCAATACGGTATGCTAGTGTTAATGCTAACCACAAGAGCAAGTATACAATCAAAGATGAATAAGATGTCAAATAAGCAAACATGCAATTCTAGGGATTAAAGCATCTAGTTGTGGTTCCAACTCAAGATCTATAGATAAGCGGACAAAGCTGAGATTTTTGCATGGGGAAGGTGTTTCTAAAGTGGAGTAGATCACCGGGTAAGTCTCACTACACACTAATCCCAAACCGTAACTCCTATTACCGGGTAAGTCTCAAGGAATTAAGATAAAGAACTATTGCCTCAAACTAACACACCATCTAAGGGAATAGAATCAACCTTTACCGGGTAAGTCTCAGGCTAACTCGCAAAGATGGGATGGAAGCACACTCAAACCCCAATAAAGGACAAGCCTTTATTACCTACACTTATGATCGTTAGTATACAAACTAAGGAATTACCGGGTAAGTCTCATCCTAAGCTTGCTTTGAACCAGAAAGGTATAATAAGAATAGGATTTGGCAAACTCTAACACATTAACTCTCAGTTAAGGATCGGATAAGCCACCTCGGTCAGCCAGTTTCCACCCCGGCCGAGATGTTCATCGACTGAACGAGATGCTTAGGGCTAAGGTTAAAGACTCGAACTTTCAGGATCCTACTGTGATTAAGATCATTCTATCATTGTTTTTCCCACAACCTTCAGCCAATCACCCTAGAATCACACAAAGAAATTAGCCACTCATCATCATAATGAAAGTATTAAATATATGGGAAGAAGGTGAATATTTGAACAAAGAAGAATTTAATGAAAACACTTCAATAACTGAATCAAATATCACACAAAAATCGTTCCTTGGATAATGATCCAATAAGACAAGACAACAAGGAAAAGAATTGAAGACAATCTTACAAAACCCTCCAAAAAGCTATAAAGCTATAGTCTTCAATCTTCCTTCGACCTTCAAAAAGGTTCTTCGAATCTCCCAAATTGGAGTAGGATGCGGCTGCTGCGTGTCCTCAGCTGTAATCGGATCGTATGCGGTGTATGCAGCCTCTAAGCATGATCGGATTTGTGGAAAATCCAACCCTTTTTATAGGAAAAATAACCCTCCAAAAATAATAAATCTTAAGAAGATATTATCCCATAAATATAGGTAAAATATATGATTCTGCATATCTCCTTCCTTCTAGAAGCTCAGCCCAAAAATATAAGATCACTTTCCAATTTTAAAAGATCTCAGCCAAGAATAAAATATTCTCGCCGCGTCCTAGGTGTTCGCCTCGGTCGAGTCGGTGTCTCTGGATCGCCTCGGTCGAGATGAATCTCTGGGCAACCGAGGTGATCATAACTGAGTGTAGAATCTCTCAAAACTGGTCCAAAGTAAATCTTTAATCCATGGCTATGCTTCCTGAAGGATTCCTTTTTGCTCCTCAATGTAGCTCCAAATGACTCTTGACTCCTTTTGCTCCTTTTCGATGCAAAACGTACCATATTACCTGCAATTACAACGAAACTAGGTGTAGACCTCGATTCTCGCAAGGGTAGATGAAATGGTAGTAAAATCACATAATGTACATACAAACATGCAGATTATGAAAGATAAAACGTCTAAACAAACCCCAAAATATAGACTATAATTCATGCTATCAAAATACCCCATACTTAGCCCTTGCTTGTCCCTAAGCAAGTTCCTCATATAGAAATTAAGATAGAATGGATTATAAGTCAAGAAAATCAATGAGAAGTCCTTCAAAAATATTTTTATGGTGTGCAACTATCATAGATCACTCTAAGAGAGTACTTCCTGGAAATTAAAAACTCAATATGATCAAAACATTTTATAAATATAGGAAAGTTGTTCATCTTTGCATAAAATCATAGAATGCATAATAAATCATAATTATCAAAATTAATCATGTATAATCCGATTTAAACCGCTAAGTCAATCAACAAGCTCAAGGTCTCAAGGGCTTCCCAAAAGAAAGGTCAAGAAACGTGTAGGGTAGGGATGCATGTAAGGTAATGTGGTGCTAGAATCCGGGAAAAGGATGAACTTCACTTTCACTTTGACTTGCAACATCTTCCACCAATAAGCTTTGCTTATTTCACACTTTTTTCTCTTTCACTTTACTTTTTGGGATGCATGGATAGAGGTGCACAATAACCGAAGCCTAGGAAATCCGCAATCATCAATTTCTTGAGATGCGTCAAACCCTTGATGCACATACCATGACCCGTTAGGAATATCGCTCAATCCGACTTTGGCAAGACACAAACACCCGGCTATGTGAATGGTGCCGAGTTACTCATCTTCATGATTGACTTCCCCAAACCTATTATTGCTTTCTAACACTTTCACTTTCAGCCACTTCTCAACTTTTGACTTGCTTTCACCACTTCGCTTGCTTCCAAATTCCCGGATAGGTAAAGGGAGGCAATATGTATATGAGGGGCTAAGCATGATCAAGAAGAAGAAGAAGAAGAAGAATGAATTGCCTTGGTCTTTCCAAGAAGAACGTGAGAGAACTTATGCTGCGGTGTCAACCTTCAAATTCAACATAATTTGGATAAAAATAAAGTATTAAACATGCCAATAATTTCAAACAAAGCATTTAGCAACTTAAACATATCATAAAACATTTCAAACATATAAAGAATTTAAATCCAGTCGGTAAACAAAATCTTCACTGAGATCATATCCAGATAAGTAACACAAAAATCGTTTTCGAAAATTTTCTGTTACGCCCACCTCGGTCGAGGTGTTCTTGGTTCAACCGAGGTGAAACACCTCGTTTTGCCAGAACTGTCCCGGTCGAGGTCAAAAATTTTTTTAAAACCATTTTTTTTTTTCGGTTTCGACGTTTTTCTCAATCAAATAACCTGTAAGTATGCATGCAATCTCAGATAAACATATAAATGCAGAATGAAGCATAAATATGAAAATATCCGATACATCATAAGTCGAATAATACATCATAAGTCAAATAAGTCAGATAATACATCAACTACCCCATACTTGAGACACACTGTCCCAGTGGGTGTAAATAAAGTCTGAAAGAAAGGAGGACTCACCGGATAAAGAGCCGAACTGCATAAAAATATAATAAATAAAACTCTGCAGCTCCTCAGTAGTCCTGATCCGGTGGTGGTGGTGGTGGTACATAAGGATACTGGGTCGGATCGAATGGATAGCCCATAGTCTGCTGGAACTGTAGCTCCATCATCCTACGCTGATAGTGTTGCCCCTCCAACATCTGCTGAGTCCAGCTGTCAAGGTGTCGGTGCTGGGCGGCAAACCTCTCATGCATGTCTACTGTAAGGGCAGCATATGAGTCTATCATCTGCTCTGTCAAATCGTCGATCCGACGATGAGCCTCTGCATCTCTGTGACGGCGTGTCCGACGTCTAGTAGATCTAACGGGAGGTGCAGCAGGTGCAGGCTCAGTATCCTCCTCATCCTCATCCAAATCAATAATGGGAGGCGCGCTCGTCCCAGCTGTATCTGTCCCTGTGTCCATCGGGACGCCGCCTCCTCTCTCATCAACTGTCTCGTCATCATCCTAAGGTCAGCCTCTAACCCTAGGCAGTCAAAAGCGGATACCTCCAGAAATCGCGGTGCGATAACCGGACGGCCCGCTATCCTCTCGTAATCTACCCGACATCTCTCGTGGATGACCGGGCGGTAGGGACGGGAAGAAGAAGGGGAAGGGGAGGGTGAAGATCTATCTCTCAGGGCTAGTATCCTATCTGAACTCATCTTCACAAATCAATCTGTCAGACCACCTCGGTCGACTGACAAGTTCCAGAAATCACCTCGGTCGAGATGCAGGCCGACTGGACCGAGGCGTAGCAGTTCGAATTCCAATTCTCAGATTTCCAGTTCTTTTCCCCCTAAAATCACTACAATTGCTTCCTAAGGGGTACTTATGGGTTTCCTCAACAGAATCAAGGGCAACCAAAGCCCAATAAACAGCAAACGAGGAGTTAGGGTTTTCGAACTTCGTTTACCTCGTTTCGGTCGAAAATGCTCAGATTTCTTGCAGATCTGTGGTTGCAATCGACTCCTCTTCCCTTTAATCGCGTTTTGGAACAGAAATCGTCGAAAAAGAGCGAGAAACGGAGGAGAACGAGATGCTCTTGTCGCCGCGGTCGAAATGGGTAAAAAAATAAAAAGTGAAAAGTAATTTTCGCTTTTTATACCGTCGCGAGATCTGCTGTCACCTCGGTCGAGATGGTCTCGACTGGACCGAGGTGGTACGGACCGAGGCGGTTCTGCAGAAACCCTAGTCGCCTCGGTTGCTTCAAGAATCAACTCGGTCGAGGTGTTCTGTCAGTGACCGAGGTGCTTCTTTCTACTCAGAATCTCGAACTTCTCCCTTTTCTGGAGTGCTCCTTCCTGTTATCTGTCCAGAACGCCAAAAACAAAGCAAAGCAAAGCAAAGCAAAAACAAAAACTATCTAAACTAGACTAGAAAACGGGAAAGAAAGCAATACCTTGGGTTGCCTCCCAAGAAGCGCTTGATTTAAGGTCGCTAGCTGGACCATAGTGCGTCTCAAAGGAGGTAGGAGGTTCCCTCACCCCATACTTCACCTCCATCGTGGGGTGAAGTAAGTAAGTCCATCAAACGCTCCAGAACGTGCAAGTGCTCGTCGGGGAATGAATCGTCTATGGGTGGGCTATCCGTCTCGCGGGAGGATTCCGGTAGCCGGCTGAGGTGGTCCGCAACTGAATTCTCGGATCCCTTCTTATCGCGGATCTCTAGGTCAAACTCTTGGAGCAAGAGAATCCATCGAATAAGGCGCGGCTTTGCATCCTTCTTAGCCAACAAGTAACGAATGGCTGCATGGTCGGTGTAGACAATGACTTTCGCCCCTACTAGATAGGAACGAAACTTCTCGAAAGCATATACAACCGCCAATAACTCCTTCTCAGTGGTAGCGTAGTTGCGTTGTGCTACATCTAGCGTCTTGCTAGCATAGTAAATGGCGGTGGTCCGTCCATCCTTCTTTTGCCCAAGCACCGCTCCTACGGCTACATCGCTAGCGTCACACATGACCTCAAAGGGCAAGGTCCAATCAGGAGGTTGGATAATGGGAGCGGAGACCAACGCTTCCTTAATCCTGTAAAAAGCATCAAGACACTCCTGCGAAAACTCAAAAACAACATCTTTATTCAAGAGGTTAGTTAGAGGTTTAGAAATCTTGGAGAAGTCCTTGATGAATCTCCTGTAGAAACCTGCATGCCCGAGAAAACTCCTCACACCTTTAACAGAACAAGGAGGAGGGAGCTTCTCAATAGTCTCGATCTTAGCTCGATCGACCTCAATACCTCGATTAGAAACGAGGTGTCCTAGCACAATGCCTTCATTAACCATAAAATGACACTTCTCCCAATTCAAAACAAGGTTAGTGTCTTCACATCTTTTAAGCACTAGAGAAAGGTTAGATAGGCAATCATCAAAAGAGGAACCATATACAGAAAAATCATCCATAAATACCTCCATGATCTCCTCTATGTACTCGGAGAAGATGGCCATCATGCATCGCTGGAAGGTAGCGGGTGCATTGCACAATCCGAATGGCATCCTCCGATAGGCAAACGTCCCCCAAGGACATGTGAAAGTGGTCTTCTCCTGATCATCCGGATGGATAGGAATCTGGAAGAATCCACTATAGCCGTCCAAGTAGCAAAAGTGTGAATGCTGGGCCAACCGTTCGAGCATTTGATCAATGAAGGGAAGCGGAAAATGATCTTTCCTAGTAGCCGTGTTCAGCTTCCTATAGTCGATGCAAACTCTCCAGCCCGTAACGGTCCTTGTTGGGATCAACTCGTTGTTCTTATTCGTCACAACGGTCATCCCTCCTTTCTTCGGGACGACATGCACCGGGCTAACCCACTTGCTGTCCGAGATAGGATAAATAATACCTGCATCCAACAACTTAAGAACTTCCTTCTTCACAACCTCTTTCATGATCGGATTTAACCGTCTTTGAGGTTCCCGTGAAGTCTTATGATTATCTTCCATTAGAATTCTATGCATGCAGAAAGAAGGGTTAATGCCAATAAGATCGTCCGTGGTGTAGCCTATGGCTTTCCGATGCTTTCTCAGGACATGCATTAGCTTAGATAATTCAGAATTGGAGAGGGAAGCACTAGCAATAACGGGATAAGTAGAATCCGGCCCAAGAAAGATATACCTCAAGTGACTAGGGAGTTGTTTAAGCTCCACAACTGGGGGTGCTTTCTGGGAGGGATCTGTGCTTCCTCTTTCCAGTGGAGTGGTGTCAGAAACTGGACTATGTGCAGTCTCAGTTTGAATCGTCTCTCTGTCGACCTCGGTCGAGGCGCAAAGGCGTTGACCGAGGTGTTCTTCAGACGCCTCGCTCAGTCCAGAAAGTGCCTCGGTCGAGGTACTGCTACTGGATCCGAGGCTGGAAATCTTCGTTTCCTGGATCAGCTTCTCAGTCATGGCTCCTGGATCTTCTTCCAGTGCCTTCAGGCTCCGTATATCTGCATCACAAGAAGCATCTATACCTTCCTCCATTAAACTGAAGCTAATAACTCTTTCGAGTGGATCATTAATAAGGATAGAGCTCACCAATTCTCTTGATTCTTCTTCATCGTAGATGTTGAAGATATCATCAGTTAGTTGCTCCCCTTTCATGGCTGCAAGTAGTGCGAACTCCACCTCATCGCCGCCAACGTTGAATTTCAACTTGGCGTTCTTGCAATCCACATTGCAACCCGAAGTTGCTAGAAATGGCCTCCCGAGAATGATAGGAACAGGATAATCTGCGGGAATGTCAAGTACGACAAAATCTATGGGTAGATAGAAGTTACCTAACTTGACCGGAACGTCTTCCAAAATGCCCACGGGATGGGTGATGGAGCGATCCGCCATGTAAAGTCGAATCTTGACCGGCTTGGGCTCTCCAAGACCGATCTTAATGCATAGCTCCAGCGGAATGATGCTCACGCTGGCTCCTAGATCACATAGGGCTTCACAAGTGACATCCCCAACTTGAATGGGAATGCAAAATGAGCCGGGATCTCTCAACTTAGGTGGCATCTTCTCCTTCATGATCTTTATAAGCTCCGAAGACTTAGATGTCATCCTAACTTCACCAACATCCTCCAGCTTCCTCTTCCTTGATAGGATCTCCTTTAAGAACTTCCCGTAGGCGGGCATACCTAAAATAGCATCAAGGAAAGGGATATTAATATGGAGCTTATTCATCAAGTCAAGGAACTTACCAAAGTGCTTGTCAAGATGTGCTCTGGCTCTGGACTGGGGAAATGGAAGTGGTGGTTTATATGCAGGAGGTGGAACATAGGCTTCAGTTGTTCCTCCTGCTTTCTGTTGCACCGCCTCGGTTGGCATCTCGGTCGAGGTGTTCTTCGACTGGATCTGGACCGAGGTGGTCTGCGTCGAGCGAGGTACTGGATCTGTGGTTTTGAGTCCACTCCTCGTCGTGATGGCCATGCACTGGCCCTTAGGGTTAGTTTCCGTCTTTGCTGGAAGCTTCCCTGGATCTCTTGGCGCTTCATTCGCCCTATTAGCAAGTTGTTGTTCGAAGGACTTTTGGGCCCTCGAAAATGAAGTCATAGAATTCTCCATAGCACTAAGCTTGATCAAGATTGCCTCCAGGACTGCGTCCTTCTTTTCCGGCTGAGACGAACTTGATCCTTGCCCTTGGCTCTTCAATGGAGTAGAAGAAGAAGAAGGAGGAGAGAGGAAAGGGTTAGAGGAATCATTAGAGTTGGAGTTTGAATAATTGTTACCGTTGTTTTGGTTATTATTCGCTCTCCAATTGTTGCTATTGGATCCTCTATTGTTGTTGTAGTTGTTGTTTCGGGGTCCGTTGTTGTTGTTACGGTACCCGTTCTTGTTGTAGTTGTTGTTGTTCCTTTGCCCTTGCTCTTCCTGCTTAGTTTGAGCCATCAATAGCTCCTTCAATTGCTTCACGTCGTTCTTCAAGGACGTGAATTGGTTGTTGTTGGTTTGAGTCTCTTGAAAGTTGACTCTCTTAACTCCACCTTCAGCTCCTTGGTGGGTGTACTTCTCCATGTGCAAGGCTTGCTTCTCAATGAAATCCCAAGCCTCGTCAACCGCCATATCCATAAATGTGCCGGCGGAGAGTAGTTGGAGATTAAACTGGGTGTTTCCGTCCAGCCCTTTGAAGTAGATCTCCAACAACTCGATCTTTGGAATCCCATGATGTGGGCAATCCAAAAGGATATCCTTGAACCGCTCCCATGATTTGGACAAACTCTCCTTGTCCTTCATGATGAAAGCATTGATCTTCCCTCTCATTTCAGCAGTCTTTGAGGGGGGAAAGAATTTGGTCAAGAATTCCGTAGTCATCTCTTCCCATGTGCTGATCTTTCCTGCAGGAAGAGATTGATACCAAGTAAGAGCTCTATCTTTAAGAGAAAAGTAGAAAGGTCTTAGCTTGTAGTTGTTATTTTCAATTCTGGGAGGTCGCAAGGTCTCCATCAAGATCTCGTAGTTTTGAAGATGTTGATGCGGCGACTCCTTCTCTAGCCCTCCGAATTGACATTGGCGAATCATCGCTAGAACTTGTGGTCGAAGTTCGTAGTCATGGTCCGCTGGATCTCCTAGGTTCACTCCTGGACGCCTCAGCTGTTGATTAGGGTCCATCCTTTGACCTAGGGTTTGTGGAATTCCTGCAAGAAGAACATCTCGGACTGGCATCCGAAGTGGATGCACATCGGCCGGGGCGTCAGGAACTGGGACTTGCCTCGGTCGAGGATCAATTATTGGATCCTGCATCGGTCGAGGTTGAATCTGGTTCCGAATTGCTGCAATCTCAGCTTCGATTGCTGCATTCCTGGCCTGATTCTCTTCTTTTTCCTGCCTTAGTTCTTCTTTACTGAGACGTAGCTGCTCCTGCGTCTCTCTCAATTGGGCCAAAAGATCGTGATCGTCTTGTTGGGCCATCTTCGCTTCTCTTAAGCGTCGTTTGTATGTCTTTTCCGGTTCGGGATCGTAAGGAACGATTTCCTTTCCAGTGCGGGTTCTTCGCATATACCTAAGAAAGAACCTGCAAAAGTCACTCAAGTAGAGTGGTAAGACAACACGGGGCAAATGCCCCAAGAGCAAACCGTACCGGCTCGGTCTAGACCAAGTCCCCGGCAACGGCGCCAAAAACTTGTTCGCTCCAAACGGTGTGTGCAAGCTTTAAATTTATAACCCTAGACTTAAGCTTAAAACAAGGATGCGAACCCGCAGTGTACGGGTCAATCGTAGTAAAAGCAAGAAAATTCCAGGGGTCGATCACAGGGACTTAGTGAAACAAAGTCCAATACGGTATGCTAGTGTTAATGCTAACCACAAGAGCAAGTATACAATCAAAGATGAATAAGATGTCAAATAAGCAAACATGCAATTCTAGGGATTAAAGCATCTAGTTGTGGTTCCAACTCAAGATCTATAGATAAGCGGACAAAGCTGAGATTTTTGCATGGGGAAGGTGTTTCTAAAGTGGAGTAGATCACCGGGTAAGTCTCACTACACACTAATCCCAAACCGTAACTCCTATTACCGGGTAAGTCTCAAGGAATTAAGATAAAGAACTATTGCCTCAAACTAACACACCATCTAAGGGAATAGAATCAACCTTTACCGGGTAAGTCTCAGGCTAACTCGCAAAGATGGGATGGAAGCACACTCAAACCCCAATAAAGGACAAGCCTTTATTACCTACACTTATGATCGTTAGTATACAAACTAAGGAATTACCGGGTAAGTCTCATCCTAAGCTTGCTTTGAACCAGAAAGGTATAATAAGAATAGGATTTGGCAAACTCTAACACATTAACTCTCAGTTAAGGATCGGATAAGCCACCTCGGTCAGCAAGTTTCCACCCCGGCCGAGATGTTCATCGACTGAACGAGATGCTTAGGGCTAAGGTTAAAGACTCGAACTTTCAGGATCCTACTGTGATTAAGATCATTCTATCATTGTTTTTCCCACAACCTTCAGCCAATCACCCTAGAATCACACAAAGAAATTAGCCACTCATCATCATAATGAAAGTATTAAATATATGGGAAGAAGGTGAATATTTGAACAAAGAAGAATTTAATGAAAACACTTCAATAACTGAATCAAATATCACACAAAAATCGTTCCTTGGATAATGATCCAATAAGACAAGACAACAAGGAAAAGAATTGAAGACAATCTTACAAAACCCTCCAAAAAGCTATAAAGCTATAGTCTTCAATCTTCCTTCGACCTTCAAAAAGGTTCTTCGAATCTCCCAAATTGGAGTAGGATGCGGCTGCTGCGTATTCTTCGCTGTAATCGAGATCGTATGCGGTGTATGCAGCCTCCTCAAATTGTAGAAAATCCAACCCTTTTTATAGGAAAAATAACCCTCCAAAAATAATAAATCTTAAGAAGATATTATCCCATAAATATAGGTAAAATATATGATTCTGCATATCTCCTTCCTTCTAGAAGCTCAGCCCAAAAATATAAGATCACTTTCCAATTTTAAAAGATCTCAGCCAAGAATAAAATATTCTCGCCGCGTCCTAGGTGTTCGCCTCGGTCGAGTCGGTGTCTCTGGATCGCCTCGGTCGAGATGAATCTCTGGGCAACCGAGGTGATCATAACTGAGTGTAGAATCTCTCAAAACTGGTCCAAAGTAAATCTTTAATCCATGGCTATGCTTCCTGAAGGATTCCTTTTTGCTCCTCAATGTAGCTCCAAATGACTCTTGACTCCTTTTGCTCCTTTTCGATGCAAAACGTACCATATTACCTGCAATTACAACGAAACTAGGTGTAGACCTCGATTCTCGCAAGGGTAGATGAAATGGTAGTAAAATCACATAATGTACATACAAACATGCAGATTATGAAAGATAAAACGTCTAAACAAACCCCAAAATATAGACTATAATTCATGCTATCATTTCCGGGGATCGAATTGTTCAAAATAGACTTAGTTTTGTCCCTCGGCAGCGCCTGAACAAGTTTTTGGTCTAGACCGAGCCGGTTGCGGTTTGCTTTCGGGGCACTTTCCCCCTGTTTCTACTAACCACTCTACTTGAGTGACTTTCGCAAGTTCTTTTTCTTAGGTTTATGCGAAGAACCCGCGCTGGGAAGGAAATCGTTCCTTACGATCCCGAACCAGAAAAGACATACAAAAGACGCTTGAGAGAAGCAAAGATGGCCGACCAATACAATCGCGATCTTGAGGCCGAATTGAAGGAGGCGTTAGAACAGCTACGCCTCAGCAAGGAAGAACTGAGACTGGAGAGGGAAGAAACTCGCGCAAGGACTGAAGCGATCGAAGCAAATATGGCAGCTTTACGAGACCAGTATCTACCTCGACCGAACCCAAATCCTCGACCGAGGCAAGACCCCGCTCCAGACCCTCGACCGAGACAGAATCCGGTACCTGTCGCCCCGGCCGAGATACTTCCACCTTAGATGCCAGTCTGAGATATTCTTTTTGCAGGTATCCCACAAACCCTAGGACAGAGGATGGACCCCAATCAACAACTGAGGCGTCCAGGAGTCGACCTAGGTGATCCAGCGGACCATGATTATGAACTTCGACCGCAAGTTCTTTCCATGATTCGCCAATGCTAGTTTGGAGGGCTAGAGAGGGAATCTCTGCATCAACATCTACAAAACTATGAGATCTTGATGGAGACCTTGAGACCTTCAAGGCTGGTAAACAACAATTACGAGCTAAGGCCTTTCTACTTTTCTTTGAAAGATAGAGCTCTTACTTGGTATCAATCTCTTCCTCCAGGAAAAATCAGTACTTGGGAGGAGATGACTACAGAATTCTTGACTAAATTCTTTCCCCCCTCTAAAACCGCTGAAATGAGAGGGAAGATTAATGCATTCATCATGAAGGACAAGGAGAGCTTGTCCAAGTCATGGGAGAGATTTAAAGATATTCTTCTGGATTGCCCACATCATGGGATTCCAAAGATAGAGTTGTTGGAGATATACTTCAAGGGACTGGACGGAAGCACCCAGTTCAACCTTCAACTACTATCTGCCGACACGTTCATGGACATGCCGATTGACGAAGCTTGGGAGTTCATAGAGAAGCAAGCTTTGCACATGGAGAAATACTCCCACCAAGGAGCTGAAGGTGGAGTTAAAAGAGTCAACTTTCAAGATGCTCCGCCTAACAACAATCAACTCACGTCTTTGAAGAATGACGTGAAGCAATTAAAGGAACTCTTAGTTGCTCAAACAAAGAAGGAAGATCAAGGATCAAGGAACGACAATGGATACCGTAACAACAACAACGGTTCCCGGAACAACAACTACAACAACAATAGAGGATCCAACAGCAATAATTGGAGGGCAAACAACCAAAATTCGGGTAACAATCATTCTAACTCCAATTCGAACGATTCCTCTAATCCTTTCCTCTCTTCCTCTTCTTCTTCTACTCCATTAAAGAGCCAAGAGCAAGGATCGAGTTCATCCCAGCCAGAAAAGAAAGACGCAGTGTTGGAGGCCATCTTAATCAAGCTAAGCTCTATGGAGACATCCATGACTTCATTTTCGAAGGCACAAAAAGCCTTAGAACAACAATTCTTCAACAAGGATTATGAAGCGCCAAGAGATCTAGGGAAGCTTCCAGCAAGAATAGAAAGCAACCCTAAGGGCCAAATTGTGGCCATAACGACGAGGAGTGGACTGAAGACTGCAGATCCAGTGCCTCGGTCGATGCTAGTACAGATGAAGACCACCTCGGTCCAGGTACAGTCGAAGAACACTTCGGCCGAGATGCCAACCGAGGTGGAGCCACAGAAAGCGGAGGAGAAAACTGAAGTTTATATTTTACCTCCTGCATATAAACCACCACTTCCATTCCCCCAATCAAGGGCCAAATCACATCTAGATAAGCATTTTGGTAAGTTCCTTGACTTGATGAATAAACTACACATTAATATTCCTTTCCTTGATGCTATTCCATGGATGCCCGCCTATGGGAAATTCTTGAAAGAGATTCTATCAAGGAAGAGGAAGCTGGAAGACTTTGGTGAAGTAAGGATGACATCTAAATCCTCGGAGCTTATTCAAATCATGAAGGAGAAGATGTCACCCAAGTTAAGAGATCCCGGCTCATTTTGCATCCCCATTCAAGTTGGGGATGTCACTTGTGAAGCCTTATGTGATCTAGGAGCCAGCGTGAGCATCATTCCGCTGGAGCTATGTGTTAAGATCGGACTTGGAGAGGTCAAGCCGGTTAAGATAAGATTATACATGGCGGACCGCTCCATTACCCATCCCGTGGGCACTTTGGAAGACGTTCCGGTTAAGTTAGGTAACTTCTATTTACCTATAGACTTTGTTGTGATTGATATTCCCACAGATTATCCTGTTCTTATCATTCTCGGGAGGCTGTTTCTAGCAACTTCGGGTTGCCATGTGGATTGTAAGAACGCCAAGCTAAAGTTCAACATTGGCGGAGATGAAGTGGAATTCGTATTACTTGCGGCTATGAAGGGAGAGCAGCTAGGAGATGATATCTTCAACATCTATGATGAAGAAAAATCAAGAGAATTGGTGAGCTCTATCCTTATTAACGATCCACTTGAGAAAGTTATTAGTTTTAGTTTAATCCAGGAGAAGAAGATCTCCAGTTTCGGTTCCAAGAGCTAAAACTGAAAGACTAATCCAGGAGAAGAAGATCTCCAGTTTCGGTTCCAGTTTCAGTACCTCGACCGAGGCACCTTCTAGACCAAGCGAGGTGACTGAAGAACATCTCGGTCAACCTCTCTGGACCTCGACCGAGGTTGAAAGTGAGATGATGTCAACTGAAACTTCTGAAAGTCCAGTTCTTCAATCTACTCCACTGGAAGGAGGAAGCAAGGATCCCCCTCAGAAAGCACCCCTAGTTGTGGAGCTTAAACAACTCCCAAGTCACTTGAGGTATGTCTTTCTTGGACCGGATTCTACTTATCCCGTTATTGTTAGCGCTTCCCTCTCCGAATCTGAATTATCTAAACTAATGCATGTCCTAAGAAAGCATCAAAAGGCTTTGGGTTATACTATTGGTGATCTTATTGGCATTAAGCCTTCTTTCTGCATGCATAGAATTCTAATGGAGGACGATCATAAGACTTCACAGGAACCTCAAAGACAGTTAAATCCGATCATGAAAGAGGTTGTGAAGAAAGAAATTCTTAAGTTGTTGGATGCAGATATCATATATCCTATCTCGGACAGCAAATGGGTTAGCCCAGTACATGTAGTTCCGAAGAAAGGAGGGATGACCGTTGTGACGAATAAGAACAACGAGTCAATCCCAACCAAGACCGTCACGGGTTGGAGGGTTTGCATCGACTATAGGAAGCTGAACGTGGCCACCCGGAAGGACCATTTTCCACTTCTCTTCATTGATTAAATGCTCGAGCGGTTGGCCCAGCATTCACACTTCTGCTATTTAGACGGCTATAGTGGCTTCTTCCAGATTCCTATCCATCCGGATGATCAAGAGAAGACCACCTTCACTTGTCCATGGGGGACATTCGCTTATAGGAGGATGCCATTGGGATTATGCAATGCACCCGCTACCTTCCAGCGATGTATGATGCCAATCTTTTCCGAGTATATAGAGGAGATCATGGAGGTATTTATGGATGATTTTTCAGTATATGGTTCCTCTTTTGATGATTGCCTATCTAACCTTTCTCTAGTGCTACAAAGATGTGAAGACACTAATCTTGTCTTGAATTGGGAGAAGTGTCATTTTATGGTTAATGAAGGCATTGTGCTAGGACACCTCATTTCTAATCGAGGTATTGAGGTCGATCGTGCTAAGATCGAGAATATTGAGAAACTCCCTCCCCCTTGTTCTGTTAAAGGTGTGAGGAGTTTTCTCGGGCATGCAGGTTTCTATAGGAGATTCATCAACGACTTCTCGAAGATTTCTAAACCTCTAACTAACCTATTGAATAAAGATGTTGTTTTCGAGTTTTCGTAGGAGTGTCTTGATGCATTTTACAGGATTAAGGGAGCGTTGATCTCCGCTCCCATTATCCAACCTCCGGATTGGACCTTGCCCTTTGAGATCATGTGTGATGCTAGTGATGTAGCAGTAGGAGCGGTGCTTGGACAAAAGAAGGATGGCCGGAACACCGCTATTTACTATGCTAGCAAGACGCTAGATGAAGCCCAGCGTAACTACGCCACCACCGAGAAGGAGCTATTGGCGGTTGTATATGCTTTCGAGAAGTTTCGTTCTTACTTAGTAGGAGCGAAAGTCATTGTCTACACCGACCATGCAGCCATTCGTTCTTGCTTGCTAAGAAAGATGCCAAGCCACGCCTTATTCGATGGATTCTCTTGCTTCAAGAGTTTGACCTAGAGATCCGCGATAAGAAGGGATCCAAAAATTCTGTTGCGAATCACCTCAGCTGGCTACCTCCATCTTCACGCTTGAAGGACGACCCACCCATAGACGATTCATTCCCCGATGAGCACTTGCATTTTTTGGAGCGTTTGATAGACTTACTTATCTCACCCCATGATGAAGGTGAAGTATGGGGTGAGGATACCTCCCATCACGCATAGAGATGCCGTACGGTCCAGCTAGCAACCTTAAATCAAGCACTTCTTGGGAGGCAACCCAAGGTATTGCTTTATTTTCCCTTTTTCTAGTCTAGCTTTAGATAGTTTGCTTTTGCTTTGCTTTGTTTTGTTTTTGGCGTCCTAGACAGACAACAGGTGACATCTAAGGAAGGAATACAACCCAAGAGTACAACTAGAAGGATAGAAGTTCGAGAGTATGAGAAAACAGAGTTTGACTGAGACACATCTTGGTTGCTATCACAGCACCTCGACCGAGATGATTCTTGAGCAACCGAGGCGATTAGGGTTTCTAAAGATTCACCTCGGTCCGTACACCTCGGTCCAGTCGAGACCATCTCGACCGAGGTGACAGCAGTTCCAGAAAAGGGTATAAAAGGGGCTGAAGATTTCTCTCTCTTCTCTTTACCCTCTTCTCGACCGCGGCACATTTTCCACCTCGCTCCTCCGTTCTTCGCTCATTTTCGATGATTCTTGCTTCCAAACTGAGAGGAAAGGGTATAGGATCGCATTGCAAGCACTAATCTGCAAAAAGAACGAACCAAATCGACCAAATTGGGGTAAAAATCGAAAAAACCCTAACCCTCCTCTTTCCACTGTTTCCTTTCGATTTGGGCTTTGGTTGCCCCTGCATTTGCTGAGAAAAGGATTAAGTACCCCATAGGAACCTTTGGTAGTGATTTTGGGGGGAAAGAACTGGATTTTTGAGGGAATCAATCGAGCAGTTTTTCGCCTCGGTCCAGTCGGCCTGTGCCTCGGCCGAGGTGTTCTACAAAATTGTCAGGGCGACCGAGGTGGTCTAACAGGTTACAGTAATTATGAGTTCTGACAGGCAGTTGGTCCTAAGGGGCAGATCTTTTCCTTCTCCTTCTGCTTCTTCCCACCGTACTAGACCGGTGATCCACGAGAGACACCAGGTCGATTATGACCGCATAACGGCCCGTCCAGTAATTGCGCCCCGCTTCCTGGACCTTTCAGCTTTTGACTGCCTCCACGTTAATGATGATTTGAGGCGTATGATTTCTGCTGTAGGACTGGAGCAGTTCACAGAGATTAGAGCTCCGGCCTATCTAGAGCCGACCCTGGAGTTTGTCAGCTCCTTTACCTACTTGCCTACCGAGCGCGCCGTGAAGTACCGGTTGATGAACCGGAACTACATAGTTCCCTTGGCTCACTGGCGGGATATCTTTGGCTTCCCGATCCCGACTGTTGCTGATTTTCCCTCCCGAGCTGTAGCTAGGGAGTTGTGAGGACAGATAGCTCACGTGGTTGAGCATGCTAACAGATGGAGACCTGGAGATTCTAGGGAGAGGATTATATTCCATCTCGCTTTTAGACTGGCCCATAGGATTTTCAGTGAGTCTCTTCTGGCGCGTACTGAGATGCCCCAGAAGGTCAGACAGGGCGAGCTTCTAAGTTTATACTGCAAGGTGACTAGAGGAGTCCTAGATTTTGGGTTGATGCTAATAGAGGACTTGCATAGGATAAAGGCGAAGGGGAAGGGCGACATCTGCTGTGGAGGTATTGTGACTCATATAGCGAGTTACATGGATATGGACCTCAGTGCTTGTACTATGGTGGCGGCTGCCAAGCCGCTTGGGTTTCAGGAGATGATCACTCGGAGGATACTGGTTCCCCGAGGACTTACTACGCCATATGTGGCGATGCCATGGGAGCCGACTGCACCACAGGGGATCAGATGGTCAGCTCAATTCTCCTTGTTTAATCCACATTACTGGCAGGCTGTGTGGATTCCATTTATGGAGGATGCTAGAGAGGCAGCAGCTGCAGCAGCTCAGGGGCCAGGTGAGGAGGACAAGGTAGAGGATGATGATGATGATGTTGCTGAGGATGGTGGTGTTCCTATGGATACAGGCACGGACACAGCTGGGACTAGTGCGCTGGTCCTTGATTTGGATGATGGCAAGACTGAGGAGGAGCTGGCTGCATCACCAGTACGTCCCGCTAGGCGTAGGGTACGCAGGCACAGGGATCCAGTTGCTCACCATCGGATCGATGATCTGACGGATCAGACGATAGATTCCTACGCCGCCCTGTCCTTGGACATCAAAGAGATGCAGGAGAGACAACATTACCAGCACGTGATGGCTGAGATTCAGTTTCAGCATATCATGGGCTATCCATTCGACCCATCTCAGTACCCGTACGTGCCACCACCACCACCACCGGATCGTGATTATTGAGAGCTTGCAAGATTTTCTTTCTTTATTTATTATGCAGCTCAGCTTTGTCCGGTGAATACTTTATTCTCTAGACTTATTTTGACCCATTGGGACATTGTGTCCCAAGTATGGGGTATTTGATGTATTATTTGACTATGTTGTATAACTTGACTCTATCGGATATCTATGTGTTTTATTTTGCTCTATATGCTTATCCGAGACTACATGCATGCATAACAGGTTATTTGATTGAAAAAAACGTCGAAAAACAAGTTAAGAAAAAAATAATTTTGACCTCGACCGGGGCAGTTCTGGGCAAACGAGGTGATTCACCTCGGTTGACTAGAACATCTCGACCGAGGTGGGTTAACTGAAAGAAATTTTTCGAAAAAGAGTTTTGTGCTTCTTCTCTAGAAGTGATCTCAGTGAAGATTTTGCTTGCAGATTGGTTTTGAAATCTTTATATGCTTGAAAGGTTTTATGATATGTTTAAGTTGTTAAATGCTTTGTTTGAAATTTCGGCATGTTTGATAATTTGTTTTTATCCAAATTTTGTTGAATTTGAAGGTTGACACCACAAGATAAGTTCTCTCACTTTCTTCCTGGAAAGACCAAGGCAATTCATTCTCTTCTCTTCTTCTTCTTGATCATGCTTAGCCCCTCATACATATTTGCCTCCCTTTACCTATCCGGGAATTTGGAAGAAAGTGGTGAAAGTAAGTGAAAGAAAAGTTGAGATGATGGCTGAAAGTTTAGAAAGTAATAATAGGTTTGGGGAAGTCAATCATGATGATGAGTAACTCGGGACCATTCACATAGCCGGGTGTTTGTGTCTTGCCAAAGTCGAATTGAGCGATATTCCTAACGGGTCATGGTATGTGCATCAAGGGTTTGATGCATCTCAAGAAATTGATGATTGCTGATTTCCTAGGCTTCGGTTATTGTGCACCTCTGTCCATGCATCCCAAAAATTAAAGTAAAAAGAAAAAGTGTGAAATAAGCAAAGCTTATTGGTGGTTGATGTTGAAAGTCAAGTGAAAGTGAAGTGGTATCCTTTTCCCGGATTCTAGCACCACATTACCTTCTATGCATCCCTACCCTACACGTTTCTTGACCTTTCTTTTGGGAAGCCCTTGAGACCTCGAGCTTGTTGATTGACTTAGTGGTTTAAACTAGATTATACATGATTAATTTCGATAATTATGATTTATTATGCATTCTATGATTTTATGCAAAGATGAACAGCTTTCTTATATTTATAAAATGTTTTAAGCATATTTTTATTTTAAATTCCATGAAGCATTCTCTTAGAGTGATCTATGAGTGGAGCACACCACCAAAAATGTTTTGAAAGAATTTTCATTGATTTTTGATGACTTATAACCCATTCTATCTTGTATTTTATATTCGGGACTTGCTTGGGGACAAGCAAGGGCTAAGTATGGGGTATTTTGATAGCATGAATTTTTGTCTATATTTTGAGGCCTGTTTAGACGTTTTATCTTCAATAATCTGCATGTTTGAATGTATATTATGTGATTGTATTGTCGTTTCATCTACCTTTGCAGGAATCAAGGTCTACACCAAGTTTCGTTGTAATCATAGGTAAAATGACACGTTTTGCATCAAAAGAGAGCAAAATGAGCTAAGGAGTCATTGGAGCTACATTCAGGAGCTTAAGGAAGAATCCAAGAATCATGGAATTGGATTAAAGATTCACTTTGGACCAGATTTGAGAGATTTCACATTCAGTTGTGATTCACCTCGGTTGACTACAGAGTCACCTCGACCGAGGTGATCCAGAGGAGCTGACTCGACTGAGGCGAACACCTTGGACGCGGCAAGGATATTTTATTCTTGGCTGAGATCTTTTATTTTTGGAAGGAGGATCTTATCTTTTTAGGCTGGATTTCTGGAAGGAAGAAGATAATTTAGCCCATATATTTTACCTATTTTTATGGGAAGAGATCTTTCTAAGATATCTTATCTTTGGAGAGTAATTTTCCTATAAAAAGGGTTGGATTTTCCACAAATCGGGATCATGCTATACCACCGATCATCCCGCTTACATCCGTTTTACCACATTACCGCTAGGAGATTTGAAGAACCTTTTTGAAGGTTGAAGGAAGATTGAAGGAAGAAAGTTGGTAGCTTTTTATAGCTTTGTGAAGGGTTTTGTAAGATTCCCTTAGATTCCCTTCATTGTTGTTTGTCTTATTGGATTTTGATTCAAGGAACGCTTGTTGATTGATAATTGATTCAATTATTGAAGCCTTTCTATTAAGGTTTTCTTGTTCAATTATTCTCTTTCTTCCCTTACATTTGATTATTACTTTCATGATGATGAGTGGCTAATTTATTTGTGTGATTCTAGGGTGATTGGCTGAAGGTTGTGGGAAAAACAATGATAGAATAATCTTAATCACAGTAGGATCCTGAAAGCTCGAGTCTTTATCCTTAACCCTAAAGCATCTCGCTCAGTCGATGAACATCTCGGCCGGGGTGGAATTTTTCTGACCGAGGTGACTTATCTGATCCGAAACTGAGAGTTAAGTGTTAGAGTTTGCCAAATCCTATTCTTATTACATCTTTCCTGGTTTAACGCAAGCCTAGGATGAGACTTACCCGGTGATTCCTTTGTTTTGTTTACCCAAGATCATAAGTGTAGGTAATAAAGGTTTATCCTTTATTGGGGTTTGAGTGTGCCTTCATCCCATCTTTGTAAGTTAGCCTGAGACTTACCTGGTAAAGGTTGATTCTATTCCCTTAGGTGGTGTGTTGGTTTGAGGTTATAGTTCTTTTCCCTTAATTCCTTGAGACTTACCCGGTAATAGGAGTTACGGTTTGGGATCAGTGTGTAGTGAGACTTACCCGGTGATCTATTCCACTTTAGAAACACCTTCCCTTTGCAAAAACCTCAGCTTTGTCCGCTTATCTTTAGATCTTGAGTTGGAACCACAACTAGATGCTTTAATCCCTAGAATTGCATATTTCCTTAATTGACTTTTTATCATCTTTGATTGTTTTAATCGCTTTTGTGGTTAGTAGTTGCATTGCAAACCTATACCTGTTTTGTTTCACTAAGTCCCTGTGATCGACCCCTGGAGTTTCTTGCTTTTTGATAGCATGAATTATAGTCTATATTTTGGGGTTTGTTTGAACGTTTTATCTTCAATAATATGCATGTTTGTATGTATATTATGTGATTATATTACCATTTCATCTACCTTTGCGGGAATCGAGGTCTACACCTAGTTTTGTTGTAATCGTAGGTAAAATGGCGCATTTTGGACTGAAAAGGAGCAAAAGGAGCTATGGAGTCAATGGAGATACATTCAGGAGCTTAAGGAAACATCCCAGAAGCATAGCCATGGATTAGAGATTTACATTGGACCAGATTTGAGAGATTTCACATTCAGTTGTGACTCACCTCGGTTGACTACAGAGTCACCTCGACCGAGGTGATCCAGAGGAATCGACTCGACCGAGGCGAACACCTGGGACGCGGCGAGAATATTTTATACTTGGCTGAAATCTTTTATCTTTGGAAAGAGGATCTTATATTTTTGGGCTTGGCTCCTGGAAGGAAGAAGATATGTTAGATCATATATTTTACCTATTTTTATGGGAAGAGATCTTTCTAAGATATCTTATCTTTGGAGAGTAATTTTCCTATAAAAAGGGTTGGATTTTCCACAAATCCACATCATGCTATACCACCGATTGTGTTTTATACAACGCTGCGCCATAATCTAGTTGGGAGATTTGAAGAACCTTTTTGAAGGTTGAAGGAAGAAAGTCCATAACTTGTATAGCTTTTGAAGGGTTTTTGTAAGATCATCTTAGATTCCCTTTTTTATCATTGTCTTGTTGGATTTCTATCCAAAGAACGCTTGTTGGTTTTATAATTGATTCAGCTATTGAAGCCTTTCTCTTTAGGTTTTCTTGTTCAATTATTTTCTTTCTTCCCATATATTTGATTAATACTTTCATGATGATGAGTGGCTAATTTCCTTGTGTGATTCTAGGGTGATTGGTTGAAGGTTGTGGGAAAAACAATGATAGAATAATCTTAAATCATAGTAGGACCCTGAAAGTTCGAGTCTTTATCCTTAACCCTAAAGCATCTCGCTCAGTCGATGAACATCTCGGCCGGGGTGGAATTTGTCTGACCGAGGTGACTTATCTGATCCAAAACTGAGAGTTAAGTGTTAGAGTTTGCCAAATCCTATTCTTATTATACCTTCAATGCAAGCCTAGGATGAGACTTACCCGGTAATTCCTTTGTTTGTTTACCAAAGATCATAAGTGTAGGTAATAAAGGTTTATCTTTTATTGGGGTTTGAGTGTGCTTCCATCCCATCTTTGTGAGTTAGCCTGAGACTTACCCGGTAAAGGTTGATTCTATTCCCTTAGATGGTGTGTTAGTTTGAGGTTATAATTCTTTATCTTAATTCCTTGAGACTTACACGGTAATAGGAGTTACGGTTTGGGATTAGTGAGTAGTGAGACTTACCCGGTGATCTATTCACACTTTAGTAACATCTTCCCTATGCAAAAAAATCTCAGCTTTGTCCGCTTATCATTAGATCTTAAGTTGGAACCACAACTAGATGCTTTAATCCCTAGAATTGCATATTTTCCTTTATTGACTTTTTATCATCTTTGATTGTTTTAATCGCTTTTGTGGTTAGTAATTGCTAAAGCTTACCTATTCCGACTTTGTTTCACTAAGTCCATGTGATCGACCCGTGGAATTCTTTGCTTTTTACTACGATTGACCCTTACACTGCGGGTTCGCATCCTTGTTTTAAGCTTATATCTAGGGTTATATATTTAAAGCTTGCACACACCGTTTGGAGCGAACAAGTTTTTGGCGCCGTTTCCGGGGACTTGGTCTAGACCGAGCCGGTTGCGGTACGCTTTTGGGGCCCTTGCCCCCGTGTCTACTAACCCGCACTGGGAAGGAAATCGTTCCTTACGATCCCGAACCAGAAAAGACATACAAACGACGCTTAAGAGAAGCGAAGATGGCCAACCAAGACAATCGCGATCTTGAGGCCGAATTGAAGGAGGCGTTAGAACAGCTACGCCTCAGCAGAGAAGAACTGAGGCAGGAGAAAGAAGAAACTCGCACCAGGACTGAAGCGATCGAAGCAGATATGGCAGCCTTACGAGACCAATATCTACTTCGACCGAGGGAAGACCCAGTTCCCGATGCTGGACCGATGCAGGTCCCAGTCGCAGACCCTCGACCGACGCAGGTCCCAGTACCTGACGCCCCGGCCGAGGTACTTCCACCTCGGATGCCAGTCCGAGGCGCTCTTTTTGCAGGAATCCCGCAAACCCTAGGTCAAAGGATGGACCCCAATCAACAACTGAGGCGTCCAGGAGTTAACCTAAGAGATCCAGCGGACCATGACTACGAACTTCGACCGCAAGTTCTTTCCATGATTCGCCAATGCCAGTTCGGAGGGCTAGAGAAGGAATCTCCGCATCAACATCTTCAAAACTATCAGATCTTGATGGAGACCTTGAGACCCTCAAGAATAGAAAACAACAACTACAAGCTAAGACCTTTTTACTTTTCTTTAAAAGATAGAGCTCTTACTTGGTATCAATCTCTTCCTCCAGGAAAAATTAGCACTTGGGAGGAGATGACTACGGAATTCTTGACTAAATTCTTTCCCCCCTCTAAGACCGCTGAAATGAGAGGGAAGATTAATGCATTCATTATGAAGGACAAGGAGAGCTTGTCCAAGTCATGGGAGAGGTTTAAAGACATTCTTTTAGATTGCCCACATCATGGGATTCCAAAGATAGAGTTGTTGGAGATATACTTCAAGGGACTAGACGGAATCACCCAGTTCAACCTCCAAGTACTCTCCGCCGGTACATTTATGGACATGGCGATTGACGAAGCTTGGGACTTTATTGAGAAGCAAGATTTGGATATGGAGAAATATACCCACCAAGGAACTAAAGGTGGAGTTAAAAGAGTCAACTTTCAAGAGACTCAACCTAACAACAATCAACTCACGTCCTTGAAGAATGACGTGAAGCAATTGAAGGACTCTTGGTTGCTCAAACCAAGAAGGAAGAGCAAGGATCAAGGAACAACAACAATGAATACCGTAACAACAACAACGGTTCCCGAAACAATAACTACAACAACAACAATAGAGGATCCAACAACAATAATTGGAGGGCAAACAACCAAACTTCTGGTAACAATCATTCTAACTCCAATTCTAACGATTCCTCTAATCCTTTCCTCTCTTCCCCTTCTTCTTCTTCTACTCCATTAAAGAGCCAGGGGCAAGGATCAAGTTCGTCCCAGCCGGAAAAGAAAGACGCAGTGCTGGAGGCTATCTTGATCAAGCTTAGTGCTATGGAGACATCCATGACTTCATTTTCAATGGCCTAAAAGGCCTTTGAACAACAACTTGCTAGTAGGGCGAATGAAGCGCCAAGAGATCTAGGGAAGCTTCCAGTAAGGACGGAGAGCAACCCTAAAGGCCAAATCATGGCCATAACTACGAGGAGTGTACTGAAAATTGCAGATCCAGTGCCTCGGTCAGTGCCAGTACCGACGAAGACCACCTCGGTCCAGGTGCAGTCGAAGAACACTTCGGCCGAGATGCCAACCGAGGTGGCGCCACAGAAAGCGGAGGGAAAACCTAAAGCTTATGTTCCACCTCCTGCATACAAACCACCACTTCCATTCCCCCAGTCAAGGGCCAAAGCACATCTAGACAAGCACTTTGGTAAGTTCCTTGACTTGATGAATAAACTGCACATTAACATTCCTTTCCTTGATGCTATTCTAGGGATGCCCGCCTATGGGATGTTCTTGAAGGAGATCCTATCAAGAAAGAGGAAACTAGAAGACTTTGGTGAAGTAAGGATGACATCTAAATCCTCGGAGCTTATTCAAATCATGAAGGAGAAGATGCCACCTAAGTTGAGAGATCCCGGCTCATTTTTCATTCCCATTCAAGTTGGGGATGTCACTTGTGAAGCCTTATGCGATCTGGGAGCCAGCATGAGCATCATTCCGCTGGAGCTATGTGTGAAGATCGGACTTGGAGAGCCCAAGCCGGTCAAGATTCGATTATACATGGCGGACCGCTCCATTACCCATCCTGTAGGAATTTTGGAAGACGTTCCGGTCAAGTTAGGTAACTTTTATTTACCTATAGACTTTGTCGTACTTGACATTCCCGCAGATTATCTTGTTCCTATTATTCTCGGGAGGCCATTTCTAGCAACTTCGGGTTGCAACGTGGATTGTAAGAACGTCAAGTTGAAATTCAATATTGGCGGAGAAGAAGTGGAGTTCGCATTACTTGCGGCCATGAAAGGGGAGCAGCTAGGAGATGATATCTTCAATATCTATGATGAAGAAGAATCAAGAGAATTGGTGAGCTCTATCCTTACTAACAATCCACTTGAAAGAGTTATTAGTTTCAGTTTAATGGAGGAAGGTATAGATGCTTCTTGTGATGCAGATATACGGAGCTTAAAGGCACTGGAAGAAGATCCAGGAGCTAAAACTAAGAAGCTAATCCAGGAGACAAAGATCTCCAGTTTCGGTTCCAGTTACAGTACCTCGACCGAGGCACTTTCTGCACTGAGCGAGGCGACTGAAGAACATCTCGGTCAACGCCTCTACGCCTCGACCGAGGTCAAAGGCGACATGATGTCAACTGAGATTGCTGAAAATAACAAATTTCTTACTCCTTTCTCTGACATTCATCCGTAGTTGGTGGAACATTCTATCCACCAACTTTCTGATAATAAAGGACCTTGGTATGCTGATATTGTGAATTATCTTGTTTGCTAGGAATTACCGCCCGGATTGACGTACTCTCAAAAGAAGAAATTCTTCAAGGACGTACGCCATTACAACTGGGATGAGCCGCTGCTATTCAAGCGCGGGCCGGATGGGATACTTCGAAGATGCATTCCGGAAGACGAAGTTAATAGCGTCATTAGGCATTGTCATTCACTTCCTTGTGGAGGACATGCTAGCACCGATAAGACATGCGCTAAGGTATTACGTTCCGGTTTCTTTTGGCCTACATTATTTGAAGATGTGCAATCGTTATTTGTCTCTTGTGATGCATGCCAAAGAACAGGAAATTTATCTAGGAGGAACGAAATGCCACTCAATAACATTCAAGAGGTGGAAATCTTTGATGTATGGTGGATAGACTTCATGGGACCTTTCCCATCCTCCGGAGGAAACCTCAATATTCTTCTAGCAGTTGATTACGTCTCTAGATGGGTTAAAGCCATTGCTTCTCCCACTAATGACGCCAAGGTGGTTGTGAAATTATTAAACAGGACTATCTTCCCACGTTTTAGAACTCCACGTATCATCATCAGCAATGGAGGAACGCATTTCATCAACCGGAAGTTCAAGGCACTTCTATCGAAGTATGGGGTTACCCACTATTCGCCACTTAGGGTGCGTGCAAATAAGCTTTAATTATAAAACTAGAAATCAAGCAAGCGAACCCGCAGTGTACGGATCGATATAGTTAAGCAAGAATTTCAGAGTATCGAACACAGGGATTTGGGGTGTTAAATCCAGTTATAGATTATCAAGCAAGTAAATGTATGAAGCTTTTCAAATTATTGGGAAAACACAATTCTAAAGATCCATGTATCCAGCTGTGGCAATCGATTCAAGATATACTAAAGATATAAGGACAGAGTTGAGGTATGCAAAGGTATACGAATGTAAGGTAATCGTACGGTGAAGTTCCAAAAACCTTATATGACTCACCTAAAAGACACTCTCTATAAAGGTTGTTGAGGCTTCAATATAGAAAAGACCTAAAGGTAAGAATTAATGTCAAATACCCAAACTTGTAATCCAAGGATCAAGACTAACTAAACCGATTAAGGTTATGACACTCACAATCGAGGTGGAGATCACGTCGATGCACTCCTCTATAGGTAGATGGTCGTCCTCTAGATGTGTTAGACGACTTAAATGATCCGCAACAGAATTTTCCGAACCCTTCTTGTCGCGGATCTCTAGATCGAATTCTTGTAGGAGAAGAATCCATCTAATTAGCCTTGGCTTCGCATCCTTCTTTGCAAGGAGGTACCGGATCGCAGCATGATCCGTGTATACAATCACCTTTGCACCTACAAGATAAGAGCGAAATTTGTCAATTGCATAAACAATGGCTACAATTTCCTTTTCCGTAGTGGCGTAGTTGAGATGCGCTTCATCTAGCGTCTTGCTAGCGTAGTATATGGCATGGGTTCGCCCTTCCTTTCTTTGTCCAAGAACAGCTCCTATAGCTACTTCACTAGCATCACACATAACCTCAAAGGGAAGATTCCAATCCGGAGGTTGGATAATAGGAGCTGAAATTAGAGCTTCCCGAATCATGTTAAACGCATCCAAGCATTCCTACGAAAACTCAAAAACTGCATCCTTCATCAATAGATTAGTTAGCGGTTTTGATATTTTAGAGAAATCCTTTATGAAGCGCCTATAAAATCCAGCATGTCCTAGGAAACTTCTTATCCCTTTCACCGAAGTTGGGGGAGGAAGCTTCTCTATAGTCTCTATTTTCGCTTTATCCACCTCGATCCCTCTACTAGAGATTAGGTGTCCTAATACAATGCCTTCCTTAACCATGAATTGACACTTCTCCCAATTAAGAACTAGGTTAGTGTCTTCACACCTTTGTAACACAAGAGCAAGGTTAGAAAGACAATTTTCAAAAGAGGAACCATATACGGAGAAGTCATCCATAAAAACCTCCATGATTTCCTCAATGTATTCGGAGAAGATGGCCATCATGCACCTTTGAAAGGTGGCTGGGGCGTTGCAAAGCCCGAACGGCATCCTCCTATAGGCAAACGTACCCCATGGGCACGTGAATGTGGTCTTCTCTTGATCATCCGGGTGTATCGGGATCTGAAAGAAACCACTATATCCATCAAGATAACAGAAATGAGAATGTTGCGCTAACCTTTCAAGCATTTGATCGATGAATGGCAATGGAAAGTGATCCTTCCTCGTCGCATTGTTAAGCTTACGGTAGTCTATGCACATCCGCCATCCCGTTACGGTTCGAGTAGGAATGAGTTCGTTGTTTTTGTTGGTGATGACCGTCATTCCTCCCTTCTTCGGAACTACTTGAACCGGACTCGCCCACTTGCTATCGGAGATAGGGTAGATGATACCTGCATCAAGCAATTTAAGAATTTCCTTCTTGACAACCTCTTTCATGGTCGGATTTAACCGCCTTTGAGGTTGTCTTGAAGTCCTAAAGTCCTCTTCCAATAATATTTTGTGCATACATAGGGAAGGTTTAATTCCCACTAAGTCCTCAATAGTATAACCTAAAGCTTTCCTATGTTTCCTAAGGACAACCATAAGCTTACTATGTTCATCTATGGTTAAATCGGAGCTAAGAATTACCGGATAAGTAGAGTTAGGTCCTAGGAACGCGTACCTTAGATGTGTAGGAAGTTGTTTCAACTCCATAGCTGCAGGAGTTTCCAATGGCTCTTGAGGAGCTTCCGATGCTTCCTTAGAAGTGTCTAAGGAAGTAGATGGTGTTGGAGAAGAATCAAGAGAAGTTGAAGAAGAGGCACAATTGCCTTTGTCCACGGCCAAAATTACGGTTCCTCTGCATCCTCCACGGCCGTGATTTTGGGCGTGGAATGTAGTTACGGGTGCTCTGTTTCCTCCACGGCCGTGTAACCCTCTGGAGTGAGCCACGCTTTGGTTGGTGAAATCCACGGCCGTGGAATATAGTGTATGGCCGTGGATTCTCACGTTTTCTGCCTCGTCGTGGAGTTTCTCGAGCTCTTCTTCACACACTTCTTTTTGTGCATCTAAGGCTTCAATTGCCTCATTGCACTCCTCTTCTTCCCCTACACTCATTAGACTCATAGTAATAACCTTTTGCAAAGGATCTTTGAAGAGAATAGCACTTACCTCCTCTCTAGACAACCCTTATTCATCTTAGATATTGAATATATCCTCATCAAAGATTGGTTCCTTCACTAGAGTGGAAAGAACAAACTCTACCTTCTCTTCTCCTATGTCAAAGGCGAGTCTAGCATTCTTGCAATCGACTATGCATCCGGATGTTGCAAGAAACGGTATTCCGAGAATGATCGGGACCGGACTATCCGCAGGAATGTCAAGCACAACAAAATCTATAGGTACATAGAATTTACCTAGCTTGACCGGGACGTCTTCAACAATACCGACGGGACGAGTTATGGAACGGTCCTCCATGTACAACGTCATCTTCACCGGTTTAGGGTCGCCTAAACCGATCTTCCTGCATAAGGCAAGTGGTATGATGCTCACACTTGCTCCTAAGTCACATAGTGCATCATATGTGACATCTCCCACTCTTATGGGAATGCAAAATGACCCCGGATCCTTTAGCTTTGGGGGAATTTTCTCTTTCATGGTCTTGATGAGATCCGAAGAATCCGAACTCATCTTAACCTCTCCAACATCTTGTAGCTTCCTCTTGTTGGAGAGGAGCTCCTTTAAGAACTTGCCAAGCTGGCATACCTACAATAGCATCAATGAAAGGTATGTTAATATGCAGTTTGCTCATGAGTTCTATGAACTTACCAAATTGTTTATCTAGACGCGCTCTTGCTCTAGATTGAGGGAATGGTAGGGGAGGTTTGTAAGCTGGAGGAGGAACGTAGACATCTTCATTCTCCTTCCCCTTCTCTTTTTCTTTCTCAATGGAGACTTCAAAAAACTTAGGTTGCGGATCGGTGGTTGTCACTCCGCTCCTAGTTGTGATTTCCATAACCCTTCCCTTTGGGTTGTCCTCCGTTTTTCCTGGAAGTTTCCCTTGATTCCTAGTAACTTCCTCCGCATGAGTAAACATTTTGTTTTCTAAAAACTTTTGAGCTTTATCAACCTTAGTTATGTGATCATCAACCTTGATGATGCGAGTCTCTAACCCTTGAAGCTTTCCCAAAATCGTCTCCAACATGGGATCGGGCTTCTCCTTCCCCGAAGTGCTTCCTCCATTAGATGTTTGCCCCTGGCTTTTCAAAGGAGTAGAAGAAGAGGAAGGTGGAGTTAGTGAATTTGAATTGGAAGGATAAGAATTACCGGAATTTTGTTGATTGGAGCGCCAATTGTTGTTGTTTGAACCCCTATTGTTGTTCCAATTGTTGTTCCGGTTGTTGTTGTTGTTGTTCCAATTATTCCGGTTGTTTTTCCGGTTGTTGTTGTTGCGGTTTGTATTCTCACCACCGTTGTGGTTGTTGTTGTTGCCCAAATAGCCAACATCTTTTCCTTGTTGCTTTGGAAAGTTGGTCTTGATAGCTTCCTTCAACTCCTTAATCTCCGTGTTGAGAGAAAAGATTTGAGTTTGAGCTTCATGTGTGAGCTTTGCTCCTTGCTCCACACGATTTCCCTCCACTTTCCGGTGAAAATACTTCTCTATGACCCTAGCTTGCTTCTCAATGAAGTCCCAAGCGTCATCTGCCCTCATGTCCATGAATGTACCACGTGAGAGGGATTGGAGCTTGAATTGTGTCTCCACATCCAGCCCCTTATAATATATCTCCAATAGTGCAAGTTTGGATATGCCATGATGAGGGCAATCCAAGAGCAAATCCTGAAATCTTTTCCAAGATTGAAACAAACTCTCTTTAGATCTCATAGAAAATGCATTAATCTTACCTCTTAGTTCCGCCGTTTTGGATGGCGGAAAGAACTTAGTGAGGAACTCCGCGGAAAGGTCTTCCCACGTGTCTAGTTTCCCACTAGGAAGAGCTTGGTACCAAGACAATGTCTTCCCCTTCAAGGAGAAGAAGAAAGGCTTTAGCTTATAGTTGTTGGTAGTCGCGTTCTTCGGCTTCATCGTCTCCATCATGCACTCAAAATTTTGTAGGTGTTGGTGTGGAGATTCAATGCTTGTGCCGCCAAATTGATTTTGGCGAACAAGAGTAATAACCTGCGGGTTGAAGCTAAACCCTTGTGCATCGTCAGCATCAAAGTTCACACCTAAACGGCGTGGTTGCTGCGTTGGATCCATCCTTTGGCCAAGAGTTCTTGGCTCATCATCCACACGTTCGATCCTTGCGTTCCTAGGTGGAACACGGCGATTCCCAGCTGGTCGTGGGAAGAATGGATTCACATTGATTGTGGGATCAATTTCCTCTAGCGGTGGCATGGAGGAGTCACTATCCTCATTGGATGAGTTGGCTCTTACCGATCTTCCCGGTCTCCTCCTTTTCTTTTTCTCCTTAAGGTTGTTTATCTCCAACCTCATTTGGAACATCATGTCCGATAGATCATCAACCTTTGTTTGATGACGATCCATCTCTTCCCTACGAGTTTTCTCACTCCATTGGAGTTGAGCTTCCTTTTCCGCTAACTCCGATTGGAGATCACGTTCTCTTTCTTCAGCCATTTTTTTTCCTTACGCTTTCTCCTTAAAGTCCTGTCAAGCTCTTGATCAAGAGGTAAGAGGTCTTCGTTATTCCTAGACCTGCGCATGCACTTGAAAAGATATCAAATAACAAGGGAGAAGCTCCCAAGCTTGACAACCGAAAACAGAATTCGGCCTAAACCAAATCCCCGGCAACGGCGCCAAAACTTGTTCGCCACTTAGCGTGCGTGCAAATAAGCTTTAATTATAAAACTAGAAATCAAGCAAGCGAACCCGCAGTGTACGGATCGATATAGTTGAGCAAGAATTCCAGAGTATCGAACACAGAGATTTGGGGGGTTAAATCCAGTTATAGATTATCAAGCAAGTAAATGTATGAAGCTTTTCAAATTATTGGGAAAAACAACAATCCTAAAGATCCAGGAATCCAGCTGTGGCAATCGATTCAAGATATACTAAAGATATAAGGACAGAGTTGAGGTATTCAAAGGTATACGAATGTAAGGTAATCGTACGGTGAAGTTCCAAAAACCTTATATGACTCACCTAAAAGACACTCTCTATAAAGGTTGTTGAGGCTTCAATATAGAAAAGATATAAAGGTAAGAATTAACGTCAAATACCCAAACTTGTAATCCAAGGATCAAAACTAACTAAACCGATGAAGGTTGTGACACTCACAATCGAGGT